>APFE030438997.1:0-56187 GCA_000404065.3 Pinus taeda
CCTGCCTCGAGAGCTTGCTCTATCCCAGGTCAACTCCTCTTCACTGTGTTGGGACCAGGACATGTCCATGAAGAATCCGGAGCACACCCCCTGTCTAACCGAGCTCATCCATGGATCCCATCGTGATATTACCGGGGCCCACCACCTTCGTTCAGCATTCCGAGGATTCATCCACTTGGCTAACTTCGGGGTATGGCTCTGATACGACTTGTAAGGACTCTAGACACCACATATCTCCACAATGGTATGATATTGTCCACTTTGGGCCTAAGCCCTTATGGATTTGTTTTTGGGCTTTACCCCCAAAAGGCCTCATACCAATGGAGATATTTTTCCATCCTTATATACACATGATCCTCCCCACTTCTAGTCAATGTGGGACTTTGGTCGTATATCCAACAATATAAACATCAAAATAATCATGATCACAAAAAATTTCCAAATATTATAAGGTCAAGGTTAAGAGAACTTCCTTTATTCATGCAACACATGTGAAATATTGAGAACAACAGCCCCAACATAGCCAAGGCATTTGACACCTCAGATCCATTTACTTTAACTTTTCTTGATTACCTTCCCCATGATTTTGTTGTCATCGTCCATTTACCACAATGGACCCAACCTGTCCAACTAGCTATCATAGTCTTACCTTCTGTTATGCTTACTCATACACCAAGCTTCATCTGTGTCTTACAAAACCTGTTGGGTACCACACAGCTCTCCCCGAGCTCCATCAACTTTCCCCTTTCCCAACCAATTCCCATACTCAAAACATAAAATGCAAGAACGGAAACAACAAGAAGAATAAAACCATGAAAACAAATAACAACATGACGCCACAAACGAAGTGGTATGGCCATACTCTAGACATAAATAAAGCTGCAAATCAAGCACAAGGAAATAAAAAAATACCAAAATCATAAGACTGACAACAAACACCATGACTCAATCCCCATGGTTCCCAAGGAATGCTCAACCAGAGCCTTCTTCAAGATTTCATGGCAACCTCTCTTTCCATGCAACCCCCTGCATCATACTGTCATAAACACATAACTATTAGTGCATAAATAAACATAACAATACACTAGTTACCTAGTTTTGTTGTGCCAAGTGTGTTTCTTGCAACCGAACACATCCATGCCATCTCTCAAGGGACTCCCATCCTTTGACAGATCCACCTGTAACTAAAGACTACCTAATAAACTTGTCAAGTACATGTTCATGAATCTAGCACATATCCACATAACGTCAAACAAAATCAAGGTTAATAAGACTCCCTGTATGAAAAGCACTCATTCATCTGGAATTAGGGTTTCCAAACATAGCCAAAATAATTCTTACCTGATTCCTTTCTTTTACCTTTACCGTGCTGCAACTGAGTCTTACTATACACAGTCACATCGTCCAATTGTTAGATATATAAACACATCAATTATTACCTCGTCACGCTAATACCAATCATGTTTCTTACAATTTCTCACACATGTCAACGACATGTTCCAAATATCAAGACAATCATATCTATCAATTTGAGATCAAATTTCACAAACAATCATGCCATAATCCATAGTCAACTCATAGTCATTAGACATAATGCTACAATTATCACCTACTACACTCAAGTACATATCAACTATCTCAACACGTATGCGTTAGTAAAACCATCTTAAAGAAATATCATTGGAACACATACTCATATTGTGAAATTCATCAAACATTTAACCAACTTGCAACATGCCATGACAAATAAATCAACTAGATGACGTAGTAGACACCAAACACTCAAACAAAAAATAGATGACATAATCCAACATCAAGTACCCAATATAAAACATAAGAAACCTCATACCTTAATGTATCTCAGGGGAGGTGATCTTGTCTACATAATAAATCTAGATTAGCACAATATAACTTCACAACATATCAACTCAAACATAAATCATGATATCCATAACAATAACAAGCTAACATGTTCACATCATAAGCTCATAAGCATTTGTCGTTCATGTATAAAAATCACACATGTACGATCAATCTAGATTAGTACGACACCATATCACAAATATGTCGACTCATACCTGAATATCACAACCATAACCATTTGCATAGGTCAAACCAGGTTAACATGATACATATAACATCAAGATCTTCAATGCAATGAACATAACCGTCACACATATGACCAATCCAAATTACAACATCAAGATCTCAATGTAATAACCCTAATCATCAAATTAATAGCATATAACAACAATAAGTTATATATCATGCTCATCAACAACATAAGACCACATCGTCAAGCTAATTGTCATATAACAACAAAAAGTTAACCTATAAATTACTCACCAAAAACATATCATATAATATAATCATCAAGTGATCTAACCTAACAAACAATATCAATTATTACAAACTATCATTCATGACTATTCGACACATGTGCATATGACTATGCTAATCAACTATCATCTATCAGGTACATAACCAAAACATCAAAAAGACATGTACATAACCTAATGTATATAACCCTAATGCATATAACAATCCTTAACCTACATACTTGCATTCCAATCATGCAATACATGTTTAACAACATGCTATTATCCCAAAGTCTAATGTTGCAACCTCATTATGATGATCTGCATCTCCTACTTTATCTCAACCAACACATTAGCATCATAACATACCAATATCACCCTGATGACCTAATTTCATACTATGACTTCACAAGGCATGTTTGACCTACATTTCATGCATAACTATAACCAAGACCATGCATGCATAAGAACTACATATAGACATATAACACATGAGTACAAAACCATATACACATCATTCTAGCTAGAGTCCAGTCATTAATGCATGACCATATCAACTACACAAACGATGACCTCATGCATGACAACAATCATTACTCCATTGTACACATTTCCACATGCAACCAACAATATGCATAAGCAATGCCAAATCAACTACACCTACGCATAAACGCATGTAGTCGAACATAAGCAATTAGATATTGTAATCAACCTACAAGACTGATACACATAATCCAAATATTAAAGAATGTAACCTAACATATAAGGATGTAAGTAGGCGCCATAAAATCAAAATGTAAGAAACATATAATCCATACACAGTCAGTCACATACTTATGGCATTGTATTTCATGAAATCAATATCAAATCCTTCATGATAACCATACTACAACCATACTCAAGCATCAAGCAATGAAATAAGTACATGGTATGCAGGTATAAGAGAGACACATGCAACTAACATGCATGCATGACCAACACCTTCAACCCATCCATTCCGAGAGTTGAACCATGCTCTGATACCACTCTGTAATACCCTCCTCCCACATCCACCCAAGTAACTATGTCAACCGGGGTAAACATGATATGAGAGGCTACTATGATCAAATTCGACCTCCTAGGTAACCTTAAGGAAGTGGAATCGATAGAACATCACACACAATCATCCAACATCATCAACATTACCCTTAGGAGACAAGTCAGCCACTCAGACATCCTGTCCCTGGGTCCCACTATTGTTTTGGACCTCTGAGGCCATAGTCGCTCTCATGCTATGGGCAAGGGAGCAACTAGAGACCTAAAGTTGCTCTCATAGACCTTCCTGCAAGTGATTGTGGACCAAAATTGCTAGTTTTGTGTTAGCGACCTCGAGATTTAAGCCACTTTTTCAGGCCCAAAGCCCAGGCCACTTCTCATAATGGAATGAAAGCTTGAAATCAAGAAAAGTACAGGGAAATAATGAAGCAAAAGAAATAAACTGAACAAGACCTTAACCAAACCCCTACTAGCCATGACATGCATTTCATCAAACATATTGTCAACATGTAACCTATAGGTGTAAACAACAAAATTAAGTGTAGGGATCTCATACTTATCTGAGAATCACTATAAACCATTGTTTCCTCATGTCATTTTCTGCATATTCATCTATTAGGTCATAAACACATTATCCATTCATATACAAGTAAAAACATGTTGAGATCCATACATAGTTGTTGTAATAAAATTTGCATATAACCAAGATAAAAGTAATAGAAATACAATAAACATACCAGCCATCAAAATCCATATATACACTAGTACATTTACACATGAAAATCAAGGGAATGAATTTCTCATTAATGAATGCAATCAACCAACTAGAGATGGGACTACCACGTTCCACTCGACTAAGAATGACTAAGCCAAATCTCTCTTCAACCATTCACCCTCGTGCCATATTCCACACATGAATGTGGGACTCAAACCAAAAGAACTCGACTAGGGAATACTAAGGCTAAACCACCTCACCCTCATCAATAGAAACCAGGCATTACCATGATCTCCACCCAATCACTATGCCAAACAAGCATGGATGCCACCAAATTTCTCCACCTACACCGTGAGGAATTTTCTTGCCTCCTAGTCTCTCATGGTTTACTACAATCCAAACCCGGATCACTAGGCCCTAAACCAAGACCTACTCTCTATGCTTTACCGCATATCCCAAATTTGGGATTACTGGGCCCAATGGAGAGCAAACCACCTCTTGGGTTTACCGTATATCCTACCATTCACCAGCAAGGATTCCTAGGCCTGCGGAGGCAGCATAATCTTGTCTTTACTGCAACCCACAGTCTGGCTCAAGGGTCACTAGGCCAGTGGCTTTACCATGATGCATAGTTTGGTTCAGGGACCACTAGGCCATGTGTTCTATCATTTAGAGATCCACCCCACTCAACTTTGAATCCATCTGGCAATCCAGCTCAACCAAAACATGAGAACCCCATCACACCATGGCTATCCAGAAATGGCAAGGCTAGGCTGAAAGCACTGTCACACCTGGAAAACCCCATGCCATGACAGAAAATAACCACATGCGATACCATGCATGCCAGATCTAGCAAGGAAAATACACATGCAAGTTGATACTTGCAATGAAGCCTATTATAGCTGCTTGATCTTGCCTTTCCCTACTTGATCCTTGCTTCCTATTTCCTTCTTTGCCTTTCTTGATCCCAAGCATAACCATAGCAATAACTTGAGCCAAGAGCTTACACTAACTAAGAGCTTAACACTAAAAAAGAAGAAGCTTTCCAACTAATCCTCAAAAGCCTTTTTATGAATGGGGCATCTATTTTCTTCATTTTCCATTATTTTCCTTCAATTTCCTCCTCACATGCAACCTGTGACCTTTCACCTCCTTTTTCCCCTAATTTCCATTATTTTCATAAATAAATGTGCCAAAATACCCTTTTGCCTCTTTAATGCCTTTGCCAATTTCCTTAGCCATAAACAACCAAATGAACACCCACTCAGATGTCCTGCCCAACATTCAGCTTGGAATACATGTCCCATCATCCATGGTATTTATATTTTTTTACATGGAATTTTCACCAAGGTTGTTACAAATTTCTTGGATGGTTCGTGTGGAATAAGAAATCTTGCTGTAGAGGGATTAGAGGCATATCTTATTACATTAAAAGAACATTTTTTCTCACATTATTCTTTAGAAGAAAAACCATTTCAATTAGTATGTGGGGATGGAGATCTCATATATTAATGTTAAAAGCGTCCTTGTAGAAATTTTTTATTTCACACCTATTAACTATACATTTTATAAGAAAAACAATCTAGATAAAAAATTCCCTTACGACATCCAAGAGTATGATGTTTAGAGCTTGAAAAATGATGGTAGCATCCTCTTGGTAGGAGACTTTAATGCTAGAACAAAAACTAATTAAGTTATCATTTTAAGAAATGTTTCCAACCCTAATCCTCTAAGGTTATTTGAGGCCCTTGTTTTAGCTATCAAGTACAAAATAAACTACGAATACTTAGCTATGTATTTCTTTGGTATTGAGCTAAACAACATTTGCAATTCTCAAGATCTAATAATTTGCAACCATTTAATGAAGTGGCCAAAATGCATCTATATGACTTGTATTCATGTGCTTGTTAGTGACATCCTATATTTTGTGATATTTGATATCCCTACATACAACCAAATAATAAATTTTAGCCTCTTAAAGGACCATGATCATAACTTTGATTGTAGACCATAAATCTAAACTTTGTCATGAACAAAAGATCCATTGAAGAGAATTTTTTTTTTACTGACAAAATTTGTAATGCGTCAACTTTCATACTCGCATGACATAGGGTAGATCCCCAAAAACTACCAATATAACCTCCAGGTGCAACTGTACTGCCCCCAAGCACAATGCATGGGTAAGTCAAGGTTTGAACCTATGACTTATAGAGTGGCATGAACGCCTTAGCAGTGCATTCGCTGGCCAACAAGCCACACCCATGGGGGTAAAGGGGGGAGGGTGCAACACTAGGAATTCCTAAGAGGTCACCCATCCCAGTAATACTCTAGCCCAAGCGTGCTTAACTACAAATTTATGATAGGATCTGGTGCATTAATGCTAGTATGATCACACCCACATTAAAAAGAATTACGATAACCAAAATCTCTTGATTTTTGACAAAACAAAGTTGATATTTGGAAAAATGAACTAAATCACTTATCAAGTAAGAAACACATTGAGATCTCTATCATAATTTTATGACAACCCTCTCTACTTCCATCAACAATTTCTCTATCAAAATGTTGCATAAAAAGAGAAATAGAAAAACCAACTCTTGGTATGATAAAGAGTGTAAGAGTCAATGGGAGGCCTTGCTCCGCCTTCAAGAGCTCTCGAGGCTTGAGACAAGGCTGCCCACTCTCCCCCTTCCTCTATATCATCATGGCTGAGACTCTAAGTCTGCATCTTGAGCACAAAAGACGAATAAAGGAAATCACTGGGATTGATATCGTTAGAGGAGCCAAAGGGATCAACCACTCCCTCTTTGCGGATGACACCCTTTTAATAGGTGGAGCCTCTAGTCTGATGGCAAGAAGGTTCAAAGAAGTGTTGGATCTCTTCCTCCAGGCCTCGGGAGGCAAACTAAACAATAGCAAATGCATGATCTATACATGGAATGTTCTAAGACATATCACTTAGAGAATCTCCCGAATTATGGAAATCCCAGCCCAAGGGAACTGGTCTTTCTTCAAATACTTGGGGCTGCCCCTAGCCAAGGATAATGTTAAATCAGAGATATGGATAAAATTGATCGAAAATATGAGAGGGAAACTTCAAAGTTGGGGCATGTATTGGCTAAATCTAGCTGGCAGATCGACCCTCATAAAGGCTGTCCTATCAGCTCTCCCTATATACCAATTTGCTATCACTCTTGCGCCAGCAAGCATTCACAAACATATGGAGCTGATTATCCGCAGCTTCCTGTGGCAAGGAGGAAAGCAGGACACGAAAAAGTTCAGTCTCGTTAAATGGAGTAAGGTTATTCTCCCAATGGAAAAAGGAGGGCTGGGAATCAAAGTGCCTAGGCTAGCAAACATAGCCATGGGGTTCAAGCTGATTTGGAGGATCATCAGTGACAAAGGTTCTTGGTGGACAGATGTCATTAAGAAAAAGTACCTAAATGGAGCAAACAGCAATATCCTTGAGGAAACTATTATTGATAGACCCAGCACCCCTGTTTGGAAGCTAATTAAAAAATCCCTTCCCCAAGCTAAACCTCTCATCTCTAGAGCCCCGGGCAATGGGAAGAGAACTAGCATCTGGAATGATAGAATTATGGGCACGGATGCAAGAGGAGCTCTCCCCAATTCTAGACCCCTGCAACAATGGATGGAACAGGCAAATCAAAGAACTCTTTTCGACATCTCTCAATGGAATCAAAATGAGTGGATGGGATGGAAATCTCTGGTCCTCCCCCCCAATCTTGAGAAATCCTGGGCAGACCTCAAAATCTCCCTCACTGGCTCCGCCCCCATCAACAGAACCACTGAGGACAAATTCATTTGGGATCCTAATGGAGGTGCTTATACGGTGAAAAATGGGTACAAAATCCTCCAAAACTCTCCTACAACAAACAATTGGCCTCTCCACAAAGTGGTCTGGAAAATTGAAAGTCTACCCAAAGTAAAGATGTTTAACTGGACCCTCCTCCATGGTAACATCCTCACAGCAGAAAATCTCAAGAAAAAGGGTATCCATGGCCCTTCTATCTGCTGTATGTGCAAAAACGCAGAGGAGAGCTGCAGCCATCTTTTCATAGAATGCTCCTTTGCTCGCATGTGCTGGAACCAATTAGCCTATCCCTTATCCACTGGGGTTCTTCCTAACCAGATTGCAAATCTTCAAAGAAGCTGGGGAAGCCTTTTCCCTCAAAACAACAAAGGAAAGAATCAAGCTCTAAGAATTTGGAATAGCATCCCCTCTAACTTGTGTTGGCAAATCTGGATCACTAGGAATAACATCATTTTCAATGATAAGAAGCCCTGCATCACCAAAACAATAGCCAAGACAGTGGCGCTTATCTCAGAAACTATAGAAACAAATGGCTACATCCAGAAGAACCCGGTTCAAACAGACTCAAAGGTTCATGAATGGGTGAGTAAATTCAAAATCGACTCCAGAATCAAAAGACAATTACAAGTCAAAGAGGCCAGGAATGGAAGCTGAGAGGTACAAAGAAGGAGGTGGAAATTTGGATCCAAAAGCAAAAAAGGCCAACCCTTTTCTTTGACGGTGCTTCAAAGAACAATCCAGGCCAGGCTGGGGCCAGGGGAATTATTAGAGACCCCCATGGGGAAATTTTGGTTAAATACGAATGGGGTCTCGGAATTATGTCAAACAACAAAGCAAAGGCCTATAGCCTCCTCCTGGGAACCTCCATAGCCAGGAAGCTAGGCCTCTAGAACCTCCTTATCTTGGGGGATTCGGCAATTATTATTGCCTCCATGTCTTCAGGCAAAGACTTCAGACAGATAGCCCTCAACAGAATTAGAGACAGGATCACAGAAAACACAAGGAATATCAGAGGTGACTCCTTCAAACACATCCTCAGGGGAAATAATAAGGAAGCGGACGAACAGGCCAACAAAGCTTCAGGGAGACAAACTGGATCGGTTAAAGAAAATGAACAAGAGTACGAGGAAATCATCCCTTAACTGGATTACCCCTCCCTCCATTCCTAGTCACCTCAGGCACGCTCACATGGATCCCGGTATCTCCTTCAGGATGACTCACGCTGCCACTCTAAGTACCAATTCTGCAGCAAGACGGACCATGATTATAAACATCTCCCAATATCGGGCAAGGACTAATGTGGACACTCGCAGCAGCTCTCAACTCCAGAACAGAGCAAACTATGTTAGTTGGCACACTCGGGCCCATCACCTCAGCAGAGTTTTGATAAGAAGAATCATGATTTCGTTGGATCTCCCCTCTGTCGAAATCCGATCAATACAGACCTCCAGTTGGCTTCACAATAGGCACCAGGGTTCTATTTATAGCTGGCCAGGTGATGGGCATCACACAATTGAGTTCAGGGAGAATTCGTCGCATAGCTCTGTTCAAATTAAGGTTTCCTCCAAGCGCAGCGCGATCGGGGCTCTTCGTGCTCCTCAGCTGAGGGACCCGTCTTATGGTATTTTGCCTCTGTTCAAAAATATTTTCTCTTTTAATCTTTATTTCCCTAATCTACTGTGCGTCTATCTGTGCAGTTTACCTTTTCTCCCAGCTTGGAAGCTCTCCCCCATCCCCCTGTTCTCTTCTCCTTTGCTTCCCTCCTTCTCTGCTTATCCCCTCCATTCCTCCCCTCCCTGCTCATCCTCTCGGGCTTCCATCCTGCCTGTGAGCCTTCTCCCCTCAGGTCTGCGTATCTCAGTAGACTCTGCTCTTCAGTTTTTAGTTATCCTCTCAGTGTATGCTCTTATTCCAATCCTCCGCGCCCCCTTTTTCGTTGCTTCCCATTCCCATCAACTCAGAATCTTCTCCTCCTCCTCTAGCATCCCGCCATCTCCGTGGGCCTCCTCTCTCAACATGGCTGAGCATCCTGAACAACAAGTCCCCCAAGAACCTAACATCAACATCGACAGGCTATTTAGTAAAGACTGCACCATGTGCAAAACGCACACGTTCATGATCAACAGGCTTCGATCCCAGCTTAAAGAAATCAAAGAAGATCACGAAGCCAACAACAGGTCCAAAAGGAAAAAGCTTGAAAAACAGAAACTGGAGATTGAGAATCTCAAAGGCAGATGCTGCCACCTCGAAGAAGCCATTGAACAACTTCGAGCTCTCACTCAAGGCTCTCATGCGGAAGCCTCCACAAAAGCAAGCGGTGCTCGAAATGAGCCTCTCCCAGACTTCTCTTTCACCCAAAAAACCCCATATGACCTGTAATTTCTGTTTACTGTGTGGTAATTTTGTCAGACAATACAGTCAGCATCTCTTTACTTATTGTAATCATTGCAGCTTTGAGGACAATGGGTCTGCGTACCCGATTTTGCTCCTCCCTGCCCAATCTTCGGATAGCTATGTAACAGTTCTTCTACTTTGATTTTATAATACATCAATAGCCGACTTTGTTAAAAAAAAAAAAAAGAGTGTAAGATTGCTAGAAAATCCATAAGATATGCTTCTAATGAATCTTTAAAATATGACAAGATAAATGGATACAAAGCCTTAGCCAAAAGGGAAAAAAATGTACATTATAAATAGCAAGAGAAGTTTTTGCATCTATCTAAGCTAGGTCCTAGTAAATTATGGAGGAAAATTGAGTGTTTGGAATCCCTACCTAAAAAGCATTATATGAATTAGTTAATGTCATATACCAAACCATAGAGGAATAAGTTTTTAAAATAAGATAACATATAGTTTTTGGTTAAACATATCATAAAAGGGAAATCTGAGGACATAAGAGTACCAAGAAAAATATTAAAAGTTAGATGGGTATCCTCATCCCTCACATCCACAAGCTTCTCAATTTAACAGTCAATTAGGGCTTCTTTAAACCCTAGATCAAAAGCCCCATTGTACCTACTTTTAAAAGTGGGGATAAAACAATCCCTCTAACTATAGTATCATTATGCTTAGCCCCCTTTTAGCCAAGTTATATGAAACTATTTTGGAAAAGAACATTAATATATGACTAGAAATTCATAGAAAAATACTAAAGACCAAGCTAGATTTAGGAGCTATCATTCAACTGTGGACCACCTTGTTACACTTACATCATTATGTAGAAATGTCACAATAATAAAACCAATCCCTTATGTTGTTTTGTTGAATTTAGAGAAGCTTTTGACATAATGCCCAAGACTAACCTTTGAAATAGGTTAGAAGAGCTAAAAGTTCCTCTCAAGTTGAGAATTGTTGTGATAAGGTTGTACAATAACATTATTACCAATTTTAGGAACACTAGGGGTTGGTTAGATTAAATAAATTGTAATATAAGAGTCAAGCAATGTTGTCCCCTACCTTTTTTTGGCATATCATCATTAACAAGTTAGAGGGTTGCTTATAAACAACGAGTTGTATCAGCCAAACTCACACTAGTGTAGACATCATTACATTGCGCTAATAATATTGTTCTTATGGGGAGGAGTTCCTATGGTCTTGAAAAGCAATTGAAAATCCTCAAGGACTTGTACTCTAGTATAGGAATGATTGCTAACATTGACAAAATGAAAGTTATTGTAATTAAATAAAAAACTATCGCTTATGCTAATTTTGTGCATGAAAACAATAGCTTGGAGGAAGTGACTGCATGTAAATATCTCATTACTCATAATGATCTTCATCACAAACATAATAGGAACTATAGCATTGAGAAAAGGATAAGCAAAGGGCAGCTTTTTTTTACAGACTTGAAAACAATTGCGAATCAATGGTTTTTTTCTATGGGATAAGAAGAAGTTACTCTTTAAAACCATCATTACTCCTGTTATTTTTATATGGTTATGAAGTTTGGGGCTACATCATCTCTACAAAATCATGGAGAGAAGTGTTTCATAACTTTTAATCTCAAAATTGAAGGAAATAACCCTATGTTAGCATCCTCATAGAAGCGAGTTGTTCCCCAAATTGAGAGAGAAACTATGAATAGGTACCTAATGTACATGAATGAGGTAAACAACATGGAATATAAGAGGCCCTTAATATTGCTTCAAGCTCTAGTGAAAACCATCTATAGCTTAAGCAAGGGTGGCATAAAGATACCAACTCTTGGCTAAATCATTATGGAATAAAGGGAGAATTTACTCTGCAAGATAAAACTAATATCAAAAATATTATTCATCTAAATTTAAGGAGAAATTATGGTGTAATATAGAGCTAGAAGATAAAAGAAAATTAAGATACTATAGGGAGGTGATCAACCCTAATCTAGAATATCAAAAAATCTCTTTTTATTCTGACTAGGATAAAGAAGAAAATTGACATTGCTAAAGTAAAGACAAAATTTCAAGACCTCCATAATGAAGCAAGGCATTGCAAAATTCCTAAAACATCGTGGCTCCAAAAAAATGTCATTTTTGTGAGGGTAAAATGGTTGAAAATGAAAATGTTTACATATACCCATATCAAACCACAATTTCAAAATATTTATCACAATAAAAACCATTCTAAACTTTTTAACTCATCAAAAACAGTGATTTATTAATGTTTTTCTTCAAGCTTTTCAAGCACATAAATAAAATTTTAAAACAAACCAAGTAATTCCTTACCTTTCTAAAAATTTAATATACTAAATTTGTTTTAAGTGAACATTAACCATCATCACCATTATAATACTTCAACATAACACATTATACACACACATATAAAATCTCATTTTCACACTAAAAATTATAAACCGTTGTAGATCCATCTCTTAACCACGAATCTATCAAGAACAAGAACTATGAGGGAACCATGAAAACTTCTTTAGAATGCAAAACATGAATAAAAAGTTTGCATTCTCAATAGATATTGAACCTTTCTAGAAGCTATAAGAATTAATATATTATATTATATATATATATATAATATATATATAGCTTCTAGAAGGATCAAATCTATTGAGATGCAAACTTTTTATTCATGTTTTGCATTGCTAAAAAGAAGTTTTCATGGTCCAATATAATATATATATATATATATATATTATAATATATTATATATATAAACCAACTGTGATCCATCTTAACCACGGATCTAGCAAGAACAAGGAAACTGTTGAGGAACATTGTAAACTTCTTTTAGAATGCAAAACATGAATAAAAAGTTTCACCTCAATAAGATTTGATCCTTCTAGAAACTTATATATATATATATTATATATATATATAATTATATAATATATATATATATATCATTTAAATTGCATTTTTGAATATATAAAATGGATTCAATACTTTCAAAATTTAGTTGTAATTTGGATTGTGTACACTACACAACCTAAACTTGCAATTGCAATATATCCTTGGTCGATTTGAAACAAAATCAAGTGAGAAATATACCTTTTTTATTTCAAACAAAATTGACCAAAAAAATTAATTAAAAAAAGCCACAATGTAAAATAATGAGACTAATTCCAATGTTTTAACCATAAAAAATAATTTTTTCCATTGTTCTATATAATGAATATATAGTTTTTTTTTTATTGCTTTATTTCTCTACAAAATTGATATAGGATTATGTTATTTCATATCAACATCTAAATATTTTAATTTATGGTTGAGACTGAGTCTAAATAATTTTACGACTTCTCTGTTTGTATGACTAGTAAAATTACTTTTAATTAAACAAATGGTTAAATGGTTAAGAATGAGAATGAAATAATTTTACCATTTATTCGTGTATGTATGGCTAGTGAAATTACTTTTAATTGAACAAATCAAACAAGTATATTGTTTTTTTAATTATATTGTATTCAATATAATTTGTTTATTGAAAGAATATTTTATTTTTGCTTTAAAAAGATAATATCAACTACAAGTTGAATAAGATGGAATTACACCTCTATCATATTAGGTTCTTGACTCCAATACAAATAACTCAAAAAACAAAATAGGAAAAAACTACTTCTTTGCAAGTATATATATATAAATAAATAAATAATATATACATTCTACACCATCATATATAATAATCATTATCTAAACCTTCTAAATCAATTATTTCAATAAAAAATACTTTACATATATTTATATAATTTAATATATTTTATGTTTAATTTTAAATGTGTTTAGTTGTAAAAAAGTTGGGTTATTTTGTATCACATAAATATAGAGTTCAATAAAAAATACTTTACACATATATTTATATAATGATAATATATTTTATGTTTAATTTTAAATGTGTATAGTTGTAAAAAAGTTGGATTATTTTGTATCACATAAGCATAGAGTATGTTTTAAAATTGTTTTTATTTAGAGATAAGTTATATTTGTCTTTCTTAAAGATGAAAAAAACATGTTACTGAAATATCTAATAAAAACGAAACCTTACTTCTTATAAATTACCATGGGTTAATTTCAAAACATGTTACTGAACTAATACCCAATAATATCTTATAGAAATGAGACCTTGCCTCTTATAAATTACCATGGATTAATTTCAAGTGGTGTGACACCGTTAATTAATTCCGAATGGTCTGATTTTCTTTTATGTACTACCAACGCCGTTAATTAATTCCGAATTGTATGGTTTTCCCTTTGTATACTACCAGTAATTAATTCCAAGTTGTCCTGTTTTAACATTATAGGTTACTTAATTAGTGTTAAAAATGGCACTGGTCACTGATGGATCATTCTATTATAACATGATAGGTTAATTAATTACTGTTAAAAATGGCACTGGTCACTGATGGATAATTCTGTTATATTGATTTTTCCACTTTGTTAAAAAAGACGAGACATTGCAACATCCAGAGCTAATCCTTTTATAAATTTGTTCGATTCTATCTAACCTGTCTTTCACAGATTTGGACAAAATAATTGATTTGTCTAAAAATGAAGGAACGCAGTGCACTAATAGAAGAATATATTTTCATGTCTGCTGTGTTTTTAATGAGTCGCCGGAGGTTGAGAAGCATTTCGTAGACACTTCCACACTAACTTTCTGATACGTTATACTTCAAACCTCCATCATAACTTCGAATTAACTCTACTGTGTACAGGCCACCTTGTGGGTCTGTACTCTTCACTTCCAAGCGGTTTGGATTGGTCCATGAGGGGGTGTGAGAGAACGATGATGATGGGCAAAACTTCAAAAGTGGATTATACCTAATGGCATGGAGATACATTTCAACGTTGAGCAATGAGATTGGACAGCTCATTGAACCAGAAATTGTGTGAAATTGCAGGAAATAGCAAGTGGTTGAGCAAAAAGCATAGTGTGAAATTGCAGGAAATAGCAAGCGGTTGAGCAAAACAGCATTGATGTTTACCATATGATAGTTCCACCTGGTTAGAATAAATCCCCCAAAAAAATTTGGGGTAACTTGATTCTTACACCTCTCTAATTACGGTGCCGTAGATTGGGAACTTTACTTGGATATGGAGATAATGAATACAATTGGTTTTGCTTGGAGGGAAAGAGTAATCATAAACATACAGTCTACTCTCATGATTCCTCCCCATAACGTCCAACCTTTGCTTGCAGAACCCGCGTCATATTCATAATTCGATTTAATCTCAAACGAATCTTTCCTCTTAACTTATTCGAAGTGAAAGTCCCTATCGAGTAGAAAATTGAGTGCAAGCCCTATGAAAATTCAGAAAATTATTTTTGCATTTTCAATTCGATGGCAGCGCAGAGCTATCGCTCTCATGATTCTTCTGTTAATCATTATCTTGCGACCATGATTGTGTTTGTCCGAGCCCAGATAATTTATAAGAATTTAATGACAGTGGGCTACCTCTAATCATCCTACATTGCATGCACAGAAGTGGGAATTACATTGCATGCACAGAAGTGGGAATTAAAATTAAGAACAAAACTCATCTCTTCGGTGGTATGTTCAGAAAGGGATTAGCAGTCGATTAAAGGGATCAGGAGTTGGGCTCTTCGTGCAGGAGGAGAACATTCATCAGGATAAAGCGATTGTGTATCGAACAGGAGAATGGCAGAGAATTAATCAGATGAATTATTTGAGTGTTGATGGTGGTGGTAATTCAAAGATGCAGGAGATAATAGTAGTTGGGATATCGTTAGAGGAAGAAGACAGCACAGAGCTCCTGTCATGGGCTATTAGCGTAGCAGCTCAACCAGGCGACACCGTCGTCCCACTCCATGTACTTGGTAATCAATCCTTAGAGTTTTGTTTGAATTTCTTGTTTCTTCACCATTCTGAGACGCTCAATCTTCACCGCGCATGGTGGACTTATAGATTTTGTTCAATGCTTAAGTGAGGTTGTCAATAGAGACAGTGGTCCTCCAACTAACATTATGGTTGGAGGGTTGGAGATGAGTGCTTCTTATGTTTCTCCCTCCACCTCTGTGGGGCTTGTGTGGGTATGTATGTGAAGAATCAACAATAGGATATGGTGCTTTGGATTCTTGGAATAGTTTTTGGGGCTTTAAAATCTTCTACCAACTGGGTGTGGGAAAATTCTGGTGTGTACTAATGAAATAAAATGAATGAAATGCCCTACTAATGAAATAAAAGGAAAGAAATACCAGTTGAGAAGGATGAAACAAAGGTAGGTGAAATTTCAAATGTTATTAAATAGAACATGAAAGTGCAGAAAGAATAACGCTCGAATTTTGTTATGCCCTCTCAGTGATATATAGATCCAGGGTTAAGATGTTATTTCATTATTAGCTCTTAACAAGTTACTCTTGTAAATTGTTGTTTCTAGCAATTCTGTGTAAAGAGAGTGTAGGGAATGACTCGTAGTTTTGCAAAAGGTGCAGTCAGGAAGGATGAAAAGAAGCTTTCAGACTCGTTTACACAGCTTATGAAAAACAAGATTGACAGAGCAAATGCATTTACTCTAGATTTGTTGGGAGCATTCACAGACCTCTGCCAGGCCAAACAGGTGGGTAACACTTAGGAGCCAGCCATTATCAATGTTTGTTTAGATGGTTCTTTTATTCCATATTAAAATTGGTGGAGCTCCATGTGTTTCGTTTAATTAATCAAGGCAGGGACTATTGTGACAGGTTAAAGTCGAAGCAAAGGTGTTGGTTCATTGCAGTGTGGAGGAAGGTCTGGTTGATGAAGTTGCTGCTGTGGGGGCTTCATTTCTCGTCCTCGGAGCTTCAACCCGTCAGGCGAGGAGGTATGCTGTTGTGGCTGTCTTGTGCTCTGCAATCTATTAATGGTTAATTGCAGTTGACTTTGTTAAACTAGGCTTGCAGTTAAAGCAAATAACTAATGGACATGGTATAGATATGTTGTTGACACATTTCTTCTGGAAACAACTGTGTAGATTATAGGAAATGTCTGACGTTTTGGGTGGACTTTTATGGTTTAGATAGATATTCAATTGACACCCAAATTTGGATTGGATTGCATTCCTTTTCAGATTGAAGGTTCAAACATAACTCCATTCTTATTGGGTACCTACTACCCACAATATCCCTATGGCTTGGGAGGTTCACACCTGCTGTTTCCATATTTTCAGCCACTACATTTTATTGATTTACAGTTTCATACAATAATTCCAGGGGTCTCTACAACTCGCATTCCCTAAAGAGAGTCTAACGAATTAGTTCAAAAGAGGGAAGAAAGGGGGAGGGAGGTGAACAATATAAACCTGTCAATCCACTGGAAAAGGGCAGTTTATACCTTATAGATTTGGAACATATATAGTAATTTGCAAATAGTTGGACCATAGTGTCTTCATTTTTCATAAGACAGAGCATGACTGATTTCATATCCAGAGATGATCTAATAACATTGGTTATTTCATTCATAAAGGAAATGTGCACTTCTGAGTAAACTGTAATTTATAATGATATTGTTTACAATTTAGGACCCAAGAGATTTTATTTTAGGGAGTTTTATAATGGTCTTGAATTATCTCATTCTAAGCAGGCCTACACTTGGAGTGACCAAGTATTGCCTTCAGCATGCTCCAGCTGGATGTTCTGTGATTACGGTGAAAGGCAGGCGACTTCCCCTACATGCTGAAAGCTTTCCTAAAATCCCTGATAATACAGTCTTTTCTCAGGAAGGTACGTATATTTTGAAGCAGATCGTTTTCTGACGCCTTGATTTTTCTTCATGGTATATGACATTCACATTGCGAGTCTTCTCCCTGTTTCCGGTCATAGAGATAGATCTTTTTTTTTTATTTCAATCAGAAAATCACAGGCTTGGGTTTTCTGTTATTATTCTGTTTACACACTCACGCGGACATAATAGATTTGATGTTGCCAACTACTGAATTTGTTTTCCAGCTCTGGAGAGTTAGGATTTTCACTTCATTGACATTGCTTGCAGGAATTCACAAGTTGGACCTCAAATGGCATCACAAGGATTTCGGAAAAGCACTCACTTCTTTCCAGAAGCGGTTTTTCTCAAAAAGGTCATTTGGCAATGGAGAAATAACACTTGGATTCAATAAAAGTTCCAACGGTTTTGACATACCGCAAGAAAAGCTCTCTTCAACAGCAGTTGTGAAACAGGATGATGATGGATCCGCTCATTCATTCTCCAAGATGGGCCTCTTTGGTCAAGTATCTTCAGAATCTGATGAAGAACTAAATTCTGGATCGAATCAACAGAACTGCTTGAACATCTGGAAAAATGTTAATTTGGTATTTCCACCGCTATTCTCTTCATCTTTTGGCCGCCGATCAATACAAGGAATTGCAAAGTATAACGAGAAAGTCTGTGAGCCAGATAGAACGACTGGAAGTGCTGATTCACCTTCTATATCGAAACCATCATGGAAATGCTTTACATATGAAGAGATTTCTAAAGCCACAAACAATTTTCATCCTGGTATAGCCTGACCTATAGGATTTGTTTCCAAAATTAGAATCACAACATTTTCAACAAATAAGTTTACATCAAGTAACATTACAGTATCAGACAAATGTTGCTTGTCTCACATTATTTGATTGAATAATTCGTTGTTCTGAACCTCGTTGCATGGCAGACAACATTGTTGGCAGAGGTGGTTTTGCAGAGGTCTACAGAGGAGAGCTCCGAGATGGGAAAATAATAGCAGTGAAGAGATTAGCTGCTGGAAATACAGATGAGCAAAGGGAAAAAGAATTTCTCATAGAATTGGGTATAATTGGCCATGTCTGCCATCCAAATACAGCCTCATTAATTGGTTGCTGCATTGAGAATGGTCTCCATCTCATCTTTGACTTCTCACCATATGGTAGCTTGGCTTCTGTTTTACACGGTAAGCTACAATTAATGTAAAATTGTCCCATCTAAGGCTTCGTTTTGGGTCTCTTCAGTTTGAACTTTGAATAGCTGTACAGTGTAAATGTAGTTTAATGAAATACCAAGCAAACAAAGCACCAAAGAAAAATTGTATAGAGAAGTTTCGTATCTAGGTTGAAGACAATGGCTTAGAACAATCCTGAAGCATTAACAAATTGGGATAAATTATGGATTAATCTTTATCAATATGATCAATAGGTTCTTAAGAGGGTTGGTGCAAGAGGGGTGGTGTTATCACCTCTACTAGGGTCCAAGTTGCCCAGTCACATGCTTGTGCTCATACTTGTGTGTGTCTGTACTTGTAAAAAATGGTGGGGCCAGGTGCAAATTTTGATCAACTTTGGTGAAATAGATATCCCTCACTCATGGCTTCTTAGCCAAATGAGGCTTCCTTAGCATGGCAAAAATGTTTCTGGCCTAGTATTAAATCTAAAATAGAGCAGTTGCTGCTTGCTTGTGTTGACTGGAGGCTTTTAATCAATTTTTATTTTTATTTTTAATGAATGTAAAGTGATGGTTTGTAAAAATTTAAGTGTGATCTTTGCAAAAATCTATACTTGATGGTTTTGATTTGAGCTAGCAAGGTTCATTCTCAGATGTCATTTCATTCTTATTAGGCGTCCATGTTCTCACTGTGGCTTGGGAGGTTTGCAGCGACCTCTTGCGAATTTCCCATTGTCTTCATCTATTCGTTGACAATTACTTGGGGTACTCTTCAAAGTACCATCCCCAAGATGATTTGAAAAATGAATTGCAGGAGGGCCGTAGTACAAGGCTACTAGTCCATTAGTCCACCATTGTTTACTATGGAGAGTGTAGGCCCTACCCATATGGGTGTCTGTTCATCTGTCATTAATGGAATACTAGGTGTTTGTGCATATATGTCAGATATTCTTATCCAATCTTGTTGTGGTATGACCCTATTAGGTTGTCTCCTTTCCGCTATAGAAACAATGCTTGAAACCACTCCAAACTACAGCCTTTCCAAAGAGCAATAACTTCAAATCTCACAGGCTGCATAGGAGGATATTCTTCCATTTTGGGGGGCAATTTCTTCCAAAGGATCTACTATTGGATCTACTTTCCCTCTTTAGTGGCAGTTTGAACAATTGTACCTTTTGATAACCTTTCTGAATTTGCTCCAGTTTCTAGCAAAGAGCAATTTCTTTAATGAGGCTGTTAATAGCTCAGATCTTATGTGCTACAAACTAATTCAAGGAAGAGTGCAACAATAATATTCTTAAGGCCATGGATATGAACCATTTTGTGAAGAGAAAATTGAAGGTTTGGACAATCTCGATGAGGGCTGAGACAGAGTGGGTTCCACAAGATGCAACATTCTATTGAAAAAAGAATGTTTGTGCCTTGACTGGTATAGGCATCATGTGAGAAAAAGAAGTAAAATCTTAAATATAAGGTAAACAAAAAGAGAAAGCAAAGTTGGTGGTGTTGCAAAGGATACATCAGCAACACAAGATGCCATTTCAAGAATGGGGCCTTCACTTTCTATCTAGCTGCAATATTAAATCAAAATTAATGTGAGAAGGAATAAGTCTAACTTGAAATTTTGGTTAGGCACAAATACTCAGCTGCTGGAATGGCCAGTCAGATACAAGGTGGCTGTGGGAACAGCAAGAGGGCTGCATTATCTCCACAAATGCTGCAAACGGCGGATCATCCACAGGGATATCAAGGCCTCAAATGTTCTGCTTGGCCCTGACTTTGAGCCACAGGTAAGCAATTTAACCCCTTAAAATATTGATAATTTGCCACTCTCGCGAATTCGAAAACATTAGCAAGGGTCTAGCTTTTCCCTCAGTTTTAAACTTGCTAATGGGATTCAGGATATTCTATTTCTTATATTGTATCTTATATTTTATAGAGTAATATCATTCATCATTAATCAGCTAGACAACAACAGTCCTAAACACATAACACAACCGGGTGCTGCATTTTTGCCGAATCATTTTGAATGGTGATATTTAATTTCTAGTCTCATAAATATCCTGATTTTCCTATCACAGATTTCAGACTTTGGATTGGCAAAGTGGCTTCCAAGGCAATGGAGTCATCACTCTGTAACACCCATTGAAGGAACTTTTGGGTAAACATTTTCATCATCTTCTTCATTGTATTTTCTTGGTATCTATAGTTTATACTAAATAGGTAATATATATGATTATCTGCAAGCTCCTCATTCTCGAAACATCTTGAGCAGGTATTTGGCACCCGAGTATTTTCTACATGGAATTGTTGATGAGAAAACAGATGTTTTTGCCTTTGGAGTGCTCTTGTTGGAGATAATTTCCGGTAGGATGCCTTCTGATCTTACTGAGCGGAACTTCCTACTCTGGGTGAGTAGAAATAACTATAACCAACAAGAAATGATGTTCCTAGGATAATGTAAACTAAAGTAAATCTGGATCCTAAAATGCTCCAACCCAGTCTGACATGCAACATCATAACTGATTTTTCATGCCCATCTAGTAGACTTTGTATTCAAAATGACAAAAAACAGAATCAATGGAAACCAATCCCTCCGTATCTTGAAAGGTTCTGAGGCCCACTTTTTATATTTCTGGATCTAATCATTTCAAATACTCAGCTTCTTTTATGTCCAATACTTTCCACTTTGTTGAAAAAACTGAAGGGTGGAATGAAAGATTCTAATGGAGAATAAAGGAATCACTTCAATTCTGTACGTCTTGTTGGCAAATTGCCTACATATTTATAGTATATTATTTGTTAACAATGCAGTCTTTGCTTTCGGCTTTTGATTTTATTAGTCCTTTCATCCATTCCAATATTGCATGTGGATACCTTGAAAATACAAAATACGAAATAGCCATTAAGGACCTTATATATGCAAATGTGATCAAATCTATTTTGTGCAGGCCAAACCCCTGTTGGAGTCTGGAGCCATTACAGAACTAGCAGATCCTCGACTGGGTGGTCAATATGATGTCCACCAAATGCAGAGAATGGTTCTCACAGCTTCTCTATGCATAAGGCAGTCTGCAATCTGGCGTCCATCCATGAGTGAGGTGAGCTTGTTCTCTGATTCCTCTCTGAACCCTCCTATGGTTTATCAACTTTTCCACATACTCGAAGATAATATGAGGCCTTCAATATACGTCACAGAGTGTTGACTATGAGTTCTGAATTTACATTAACTATCATAATTGGTTACCTTGGAATGCTATCTTCCTTTTCTTTCAGGTCTTGCAGTTGTTGACAGATGGGCTTAGCCCAGAAATAATGGAATCCTGCAGAATACCATCATCTGAGACAGATGCAGTGGATAGCTACTTGAAATTTGATGACGAGGAGTACAGCCAAAGATTCAAGTTTATTGGAGCTTCTCCCTGATACTAACTCACCTTTCCTTATAAGTAACCTGCAATAGAGACAGCCCTCAGCTGTATTGGCTATTTATTTTTAGTTTGACTGAGCTCTTAATGGGAATGTGGACAGACTGATATATTTTGACAGAGACTGTAGCAAAATGACCATTGTTAGTATAATATAGGCAGAAGTTGCCCCATTCAGAGTCGCAAGTGTTTGTATTACTTAAACTAGTTAGGTTGTTACAGTATAGAAAAATAGCAAAGCACATTTTGCCCTTAGTGTGCATAGAATCAGCCAGTGTCAGTGAGTTCTCGCATTCTGAATTTCAATCGCATCAGAGTATGTGAATAAATCTTTAAAAAAATTATACTTGCAGAGTTTATTAATAAAAATATTTTGTTTTATCAAAATCTTATGCCGAGCAGTGATGATGTTGCATTTGGCCATTTTATTTCGATTTATTAAACATTCTTTTTTATATTGTTAATCAGCATAGATTTATTTTAAATACAGATTTAATATGAATAGAGAGAGATTCAACTTTTCAAAAATGTAAAAATGTAAATTTGTTTATGAGGTTACATTATTTTAATGTTTTGTATAATTTTTTTTGGTATATATGAACAAAATTTCAACTGTAATGATGGACTGATATTTTTACATATCATACTGAGCTGTAAAATGAGTCTCTCAACACAATAATACAATAATAAAATAATTACATGAATAATAATAATAATAAAATGAAATAATGAAATATATCACTCAAAAAAATAATAATAATAGAATGTAAAATATTTATATAAATGATAAATTATAATAAGTTTATATAAACACATAAATTATAATATATATTTTATCCAATGATATGATATGTATATTGTTTATTATACTTACTTTAAGCAGTTATATTTATTAATTGGTTTTAGTCAAACTACTATATAATGTGTTTTTAGTCAAACTACATGACTTTTTATAATAAAGGTTTTTAAATTTTAAAATTTATTATATAATTTTTTTTAAAAATAAAATATATTTATATTTTATGATATTTATTATTTAAACTTTTTATTAATAAATAAATATAATAATTTTTTTAATAAAATCTTAATTAGAAATATCGGTATAAAATATTTAAATTTAAAAATTATTTTAAAGTGTTATTTGTTTATAAATTGTATCGTAGTACTTGACACTTAATCTAATTTTCAAATAAATTTCAAAAATTTATTTTATTATTATTATTTGCCACACATATACTCGGAGTCATCCAGTGAGGCGGAGGAATTGCCGGACTGCTAAAAGTGGAGGAATTGCTGGACTGCTAAAAGTGGCCACAATCTGGGCAAAAGGATTTCAAAAAATCTTGTAGAGGCAGTGTTTGAATCATGTTTTTGATGGTGGAATGGATTCAACACCATCAAAAATGTCTAGGACACCTAAAATTTTGAAGTTTAACAACTATAACTTGGATTTACAAAAATCCTTGCCGGATTTTCTCTAAATATAACCGAAATTTCCATAACTTTCCGGATAATTCCTCCAACTAGTTAGATTACGGCCATATACTCTATCAAACAATTCTCTATGTTTGAGAAATCTAACTTGTAAAGGCGTGTTATTCTCGATCTCTTCCTCGCTATGCTCTTTCAAAGAATCTATAAATTTAGTCATTAAAGAGTAATATTAAAATCTTTGAGATTGAGAGATTGAAAGAAGTGCGGGGTGCATTAAATGGCATAATAAAATTAAAGTTAAATGTATTTAAGTCATCTAAGTTATCAATATATAAATTTATTAATTAAAGAGTAATATTAAAAACAAATATTTTTTTGCTAAAGCAAGAGTCGTACCTTCTATTTAATTGAATCGGAAAAACAAATTACATAAATTACAACAGTCTCATAGGATCTATGGGCCAAAAAAAAAAACTATCTGCTTAAAGCCCAGGGCACCGAGCTAAAGGCTTAAAAACCGAGCCAAGGGCCCACAAACAAAACTACAATACCCTTGAAATACAAACAAAAGCTGAGGCCATTCGATCCACCCAGAGAGATCCGACGGATGAGGCTCATATCAGTGCGAAAACAAGCATACACTTTAAAACTAGAATCAGACCTGATGAGGAAACAGGGACCACTCTATAAGGATTTTGGGTCCGAATGGGGGGATAACCCTCGAGCATGTAGTCCGCCCAAAATCCATCGATTCCCACCTTGAAGCGAAACAAGCACGGAAGATAACACCTCATCTAGTTCTGCATACTTTTCCTTGACCATCGATTCTCCTCGCTAGATCCAACGGCGAAAGATAATATCGCAAGACCTAAAAGCACAGAGAATTACCACGCGATAAACAACCAAGACCCACCAACATGCACGCTTATTCTTGACCGTGGATTCACCTCGCTTGATCCTACGGCTGAGGATCATATTGCATGAGCCAAAAGCACCGAGAATTATCGTGCGATGAGGGTGGTATTCTCTCCCCTCCCTTGGCCACGTGTTTCTTGGTGAGTAGAATCTCTCCCAACTCTGAAATACCACTTCCGGCTTGAAGGGCATGCGAAAAACTAGAAACCAACCCAAGAGCGGTATTTCCTCCACAGAAAGTAATGTGGGTGTTTTGAGTCTGCCGAGAAAGCCTGAACTTCGGCCCCTTGCACCATCCCATCCCCTTGAGCGCATGAACCAAACGAAGATGAAAATCCATCCGTCAAGCCATCCATCCGAGAAACATCGTCTACCAAGCAGCTTCCATCTAAGACTTTTGGGTTTGTGCTCACCTGGGTTGGGGAGGCAGACAGAGACCTGCATCCCAAATATGACTTCACTTCAAAAATGACACTTCATAATGAATCCAAATCAACTAGACCCCGTCTCTGTGGCTCTGTTTCGAAACATCATTCTATCCTCATTCGCTTAATCAAGACAATGCTCCCTTAATCTATTCTGAAGCATCTCTTGCCAACTCATCTTGACCCTACTATTGGTGCAGAGCACCCCTTGATTGGCCAGAATGTTCGCCAATTTACTTGTCATCCTTCGCACATGAATAAAACTCACGATACGTAAGCACAGGAGGTGAAACTGAATCCTTTGAAAGACCTGAAGCAACCTCCAGTGTTTTGAGACTTTTTCCGGTTCCGTGCCACAGCAGATTCTCTTGACCAAGTTAATGATTAACTCAGAATCAACTTCAATTATTATATTCTGGAGATTATCCTGCTTCAAGAATTCTAAACATTGCTCAAGTGCCATTAATTCTACCATATCGTTAGTAGTTCTTCCCAAATGGCAATGGAAAATAAAAAGGGTGCAGCCATTTTCATCCCTTAACGCCCCTCCAAAACCAGTAATACCCGGGTTGCCTTTTGAGGCCCCACCAATGTTGTATTTCAAAGAACCCTGAGGGGGAGGATGCTGGTAATCCCACTTATTGTCCAGTTTCATTACCTTCCTATCCAAGCCCTGTGGAATAAGCCCTTGCATACCCAACTAAAGAAGTATCTGCATTTCAGCTTCTAAAGGAGGATTCTTTGGGGAAGTTCGCACTAAAGTACCTACCGTCTCCTTAAACTATCTTAAGGTTTGCTAAAAAATGTGTTGGGAGGAACTTTTTTCATTTTTGAGGATTTTGTTGTTCCTTTCTTTTCAGACATTCCATATTGTGAAGCTTGGCGTTAAAGCCCAAGCTGAGCGAAGAAATTCATAATCAGAGAAGTTTTGTCTCCAGTTATTTAAGGTATTGATAATGCTTCCTTTGTCCCTGTCTGTTTGTTGGAAAATTGTGGCAAAAGTATCCCACAACCTGGAGGTGAAAATGCAACTATTAAGAAGGTGTTCCATTGTTTCCTCTTAGGCTTCACAAAGTTGGAATCTAGAAGGTCCTAGAACACCCCTCTTCCGAATGTTTTCCCTAGTCAGAATTTTCTTATGATGAACCAGCCACATGAAAAGTTTGATTTTCATCCATCCTTGATGCCTCCATAGGTTCTGCCAAACCTCATCTGGTACATTGGAGTCCAACTCAAGGATTATGTGCTTTGCCTCCTTAAGATTGAAGGTACCTTCATTATTGTTGCCCCATCTAAGTTGGTCATGCCCTTCTGAAACTAAAATTTTTCCTTTGGTCCAACATTGTCAGAAGTGCCTCAGATTTTTCTTTCAAGGGGCTATCATCCCTGTAGTCTATATTTTCCAGGTTCTCCATTTTCCTTTACTATTGGTTTGATCCCAAAAATCTTTTACCTTAAGTAACCCTTTGGTATCAGTTTCTTTCTTGAAGTCCAGAAAGTCCTCTCTTAACAGTGTAGGTTCTTGTTGCCATTTATCCTCCCAAAACAAAGCAAGATCACCCTCTCTGATTTCCCAAAAGCTATTTTTTTGTACCAAGCCTCTATTCTCCCAGGCCTTATTCTAGATGTGGGAGCCTTTAATGATGCCAGTCATACTTATGTGATCATTATCTTGCCAAGTGCTGGCGTATTTTTATTTCCAAATACTAGCCCACTGAGCCTTTAGATCTTTTACCCAACACCACCATAATTTTGCCCCTAAAACTTTACTTAGTACTTCCGGATCATCCAAACCAAGACCCCCATGGTTTTTAGGTTTGCATATCTTATCCCAGGCTACCAAGGCCCATTTCTTTCTCTCCTCCCCCTTACCCCAAAGAAATTATCTTTGAATGGTTCTAAATTGTTGCAAAACTCCTTTTGGAGCTGGAAGGGCTAATAGCATGAAGATGTGGATATATTGAAGTACAACTTTTGTAAGCACTAACCGACCAGCGAAGTTCAAATATCTAATAGTCCATTTCTTGATTTTATCCTGCATCTTATTAATCACCAGCTCCCAAATGCTCTTGTGCAAAGGTTTATCAGTTAGAGGAACTCCCAAGTGTTTGGAAGGAAGGACATCCCTTTGAAAGCCCAGAATTCTGGATATTTCTTTGAATAGCAATATTAGTATTAAAGAAAAAAATCTTAGATTTGGATAGATTTACTTCCATACCTGTAGCCATGGCAAAGTCACACAGGATTTGTTTATAAGCTAGTGCTTCTTTGATAGTGGGGATTTCCTGCATCATAGTATCATCAACAAATTGTTGATGGGTCAAAGCCTATCCAGTCTCAGAAAGTTGAAGACCCTTAATGTTACCAACTTTTTTCGCATGCTTGATAGACCGACCAAGTCCTTCCATCATGAGGATAAAGAGAAAGGGAGAGAGCGGATCTCCCTGCCTGAGGCCTCTTGAAGGAGAAAAAGTCTTGGAAGGAGAACCATTAACCAGAATTGAAAAGCTAGAAGAAGTTACCAGTGCCATAACCCATCTTACCCAGTTATGATCAAATCCAAAGGCTATAAGGACCTTCCTGATATAGTTCCAATTCAACTTATTGCAAGCTTTGGCTAGGTCCAATTGCATAATCATTCTAGCCTTCCTATTGCTTAACAATGAATGCCACCTCATGCGCTTGAATGATGTTATTGAGAATTTGTCTGCCCTCCACATAACCTGATTGCTCCACAGAAACTAGAGTAGGAAGAAGAGGTTTGAGTCTATTGGCAACAACTTTGGATATTATCTTGTACATCACATTGCACGAAGCTATGGGTCTAAATATGTCTAGAGTCTGAGCATTGTCTTGTTTGGGGATCAAGGAGATGAAGGAAGTATTGAGCACCTTCAAAATGGTTCTTTTCATCCTGGAATCCTCCACTACATTCAGAATATCTTGTTTAACAATGTTCCAGCAAGCTTTAAAAAAATCCACATTGAAACCATCAAGGCCTGGCGCTTTACCATTCTGCATTTCTTTGATGACCTCACTAACCTCCTCTTCAGTCACTGGCCTATTAAGATTGAAATTATCCTCTCTTATTGCAAGCCTAGGTATATGCCTTGTTAAGTCCCTGATAAAATGATCTATGTCTGAAATGGTTTCCTTTGCTATACCTCAAAAGTGTTGAACTAACACAGTTTCTATATCTTCATGGGAATTAAGAAGCTGACCTCCCTCGTCCTTAATCGAAGAGATCCTATTATGAGATTTGTTCACCATGGTGGATCTGTGGAAAAATCTAGTGTTTCGCTCCCCTTCTTTTAGCCACTGAACTCTAGATTTTTGTCTCCAAAATATTTTCTCTTGTTTACATAAATTCTCCCAGTCTTGATGATGTTTGGTGACTTGATTATTTCTGACTCTATAAAAGCCATCCATGATAAGGGCTTGATTGAGTTCCTGCATTTTTGTCTTCAACTTCTTTTTTCTCTTCAAAAATATTGCCAAATTCATTCTTCTTCCAGTCTTTAAGTCTGAGCTTGATGTGCTTTAGTCTTTTGTGTGACAGAATCATTCTTGTACTCTGAATATGTAGATCTTCTGTCCACCATTTTGCAATGTTGCTAATGAAATCTGGGTGGGTGAGCCAGATATTCTCAAATTTAAAAGGTTTGTTTTTGGGGGTACCAATGCCCTAAACCTCAAGTTGTACAAGGCAATGGTCCGAGCCTCCAAA
The DNA here is from genome assembly GCA_000404065.3 of Pinus taeda. NCBI lineage: Eukaryota > Viridiplantae > Streptophyta > Pinopsida > Pinales > Pinaceae > Pinus > Pinus taeda. The sequence continues at coordinate 29,147 of APFE030438997.1, forward strand.
GGGGAGAATTCTCACTGTCATTTCCTTATCGGTGAGCATAAGGTCCTCTGAGATTATGAATCTGTCTAACTTTGAGGCTACTTGAGACTCTCCTCCTCTTTTATTGTTCCAAGTAAAGAGGTCATTACTCATATCAGTGTCAACTAACTTCATATTATCTATAAAAGTTTGAAATGCTATAGAGTCTTTGCTTAAAGTTTTGGTTCCTCCATTTTTCTCCGAAAGTGATTTGATCATGTTGACGTCCCCACCCATGATCCAGGGTACTCCTGCATGTCTATCTCTTAGTTCCACAAGAGAATCTAGAAACCTAAGTTTATCATCCAGTCTTTGGGGGCCATAAACATTCATGACCAGATAAGTCTCCCTATCTCCCATAGGTTGAATAACCACTGATAAATAGTTCCTAGATGCCTCAACATCTATTATGCCAATCTTTTGGGGGTTCCGAAGAGTGAGTATGCCTCCTGTTGTATTATCTGCTTTGACTTCTAGAAACTCAAATTTATTGAGCCATTCGCTGTGAATTTCTTTTATTTTTTCAATGGAACATTTGGTTCCTTGGATAAAGATCATATCCGAAGCTTTTTGTTTCATTCTATTGCTAAGTATTTTTTGTTTTCTTTTACTACCTAAACTTTTGATATTCCAAGATGTGAAATTCATTATGAAAGATTTGTAAAGGAGTAGTTGGTTAGGTCTTTCATCTCACCTGAATCTATCATTAGCTTTCCACATTCCATCAATAATTCATTCTGCTTTTTTCTGCCTCTTTTCTTTCCCGGGTTTCTAGGAACTAATCCTAGTGTGGTTTTCATAGTTTTCACACCTTTGTTGCCCTGCCTTTCATTGTTTCTTTGCCTTTCCAGCACTTTAGCTTGAGTTTTCCATAGGAACAGATGTTGTACTCTGTTGAACTCTTCTTGAGGTAGTGAGTCTACCCCTCCCATGGTCCCCTGTTTCAAAAACCCTTCCAGATCTAGGTGTTCTCTATCAAGAATCTCCTGCAGTTCATGATCCTCCATTTCCATCTCACTCTGGGTCATTTCTTGGTCAATTTCCAGTTCTCCATCACTCAACATATTCTCTTTCTGTTTATTAATATCCTGTGTTTTTTCACTATCTTCTTATTTCTTCTTCTTCCCTAGGCTTCTTTCCATTACCTAATCTACCTTAGTTATCTCTTCCTCTTCTTCGAGTACTTGGAACTTGTTCAAACTGGCCTGTTGCCCTTTTGTTTGATGTTGCTTTGGCCCCCTTTTGCCTCCATTTCCTCTTTATCCCACTTTGTGAAAGTTTTCAGTGTCTTTCACTCTGGTAGCTTTACTTTTGTTCTCTATTTTACTGAGAGGGCAGTCTCTAAATAGGTGCCCATGCTCATGGTACCTATGGCATCTGAAAGGAATATGTTCATAATCTACTGTTTGCACCCATTCTTCATCAAAAACTTCCAGGATGACCTCATCTGGTAGAGCTCCAGAGAGATCCATCTCCACATATATTTGTGCGAAGGAAGTATATTTTCCCCTTTTGGTGGCCTCAGAAGCTTTGACAAAACGCCCTAATTTGTTTCCTATGGTAGAAACGATTTCATTTGCCAGTAATAATGAGGTAGGGAGTAGATTCTTACCCAGACCGACACTGAAGTGAAAGTCTCTCACTCCGGGACAAAATTCATCATCCATGGCCGCATGTAGAGGCCTGCTGCTGCATAGAATTAGGGCCCTCCTTCAAACACCCTGTCTTTATCCTTGTAAATACTACAGTGAAGAAACCCTTTGACCCAAGATGTAGGTCTATGCTTCTTTTTGGTTTCCAGTGGTATTTAATCCACGCTTGTAGTGCCTTTTCAGTGGGTCATAATCCCATGAATTTACAAATGATAGCATAGGTCCGCATGTGGTCCCTGTGCGCCTACAGAGCAGGATCATTTAAAACTACTCTAGGTGTAACCTCAGCCTTGGGTTTACATGGCCCCTTTTGCACTTTGTTTTCTGCTCCCTGTTTCTTGTTTTCTTCCTCATTTTTTTTTGTTCTATTGTCCTCCCTTGTTTCGTTTAAAACTTGATCCTCTCCATGTTCCTTTTTCCTTCTCCTAAAGGACCTCTAATAGTTTTTATTGGTTTCTTAGCTCGGTTGGCCACAACCTGCCTGTAGGAGGGAGTGAAGCTCCTCCTTTACGCTCCCCCATGGAGTTCAACACTTGCAGAAGCTTGAAACCCTAGCTATTCTTCCTCTCCCTTAGCCTCTCCTAAAAATAAATATTATTATTGTGTTTTTTATTTTAAATTTTTGAGATTTAAAAAAGTGTTGTGTAAATTGAATAATAAAATAGAATTAAAATCAAATGTGTTAGATTTAAATTTTTTCTAATTTATAATATAGATAAATATTTTTCAAATTAATCACATTATTAATAAAAAAATATTTAAATCATCAAAATTATCAACTAGCTCATGAAACATTTAAATATAAAATTCTATATAGATAATATACTAAAAAGATATTGTAACGGAGTTTGGAATTTGATTTAATGTGTCATAATAAACCGGCGTACAGGAGTAGTTATCAATAAAAAGAGAATAATCATGTCTTTTTCTTTAAAGAAAAAGGTATGAGAGTTTCAATGAAGATTTTATGAAACAATTTAAACAGAATTAATAGATTATATTTTAATAAAATTAAAAGTTATTTATTGAGTGAATTTGATTTTTAATTTTAAACAAATGTTTGTTGTTTGTTGATTTTAGTGTCATCATTAATTATAATAAGTTGTTTATATATAATAGTCAATAAATATAATATTTGTAATTTTTGTTTATTTTTTAATTAATTTTATTTATTTAAATAATTTAATATTGATTTATAATTTATATGAGTTTATTTTTTCATGATATAACAGGTATGTTATATATTGTATAGGAGCTAGAGAATTAAAAACTAAGAAATTAAGTCCTAGATCAATTTGGTGTCATCATCATCATAATACACTATAATTATTGATTAGTATCTATTTCAACCTATTCTACGTATTTAAATATAAGTACTTTATTTTTGTTTGAGTTTTACATATTTTTTTATAATATGAATTGGTTCTTACTTGTTGATATTTTATTTTTCCCAATTTAAAATATTAGATATTCAATATTATCTATAAAATTTCCTTTCTTATATAGTATATATATATATATATATATATAATATATATATATATATATATTATCTATTAATAAAAGTTATTTCTATTTTATGTTTTTAGTAATAATATTTTATACATGCATTTTTTGATATTTTTCATTTTTATTAGACACTTTTATCTTATATTTTATTATCCAAAACCATTTTACATTCTTACTTCTATATTTTCTTTTTTGTTTTCAATAACACTTACCTAAGAACCATAACTCTTTTTAAAATCAAAATATTTTAAAAACCATAACTCCTTTTAAATTAAAATATTTTAATCCGCCATTTAGATATTTTATAAATATTTTATTTTACTTATTATGTTAAATTTATATTAGTTTTAAATATTATATTAATTTAAGATCTCTCACACACACATAACAATTATTACTAATATTTACTATCAATTGTTTTTTGCATAAGCAAGAAGGTTGCATATTACACTTGTTTTGTAATATTTTGATTTGTTTTTTGAATGTTTTTATAATTATATTTATAGGGCTTAGAGTAGACAATGGAAGGGTATTTTATTATGGTTCTTAGTGGTATAAAGGTTATTGGTTTGAAATTTTGTGGGCAAAAATTCAGTCATGCTAAAGGTGGATGTGTTCTAGGGAGGGTGTGATCCCCCTTTATTTTGATAGCTTAGATGCAGCTACTCAAGCCACAGGTTAGGCATGTCAGCGAGACTCACATAACCTAGCAAACAAAAAATATAATTATAAATATTTTCTTAATATTTAGTTTAAATAAATCTTATCAATAATTTTTGTCTTTAATTTTAAATATTAATGAACTTAAATTTATAATATTTTCTCTCTTCTTTTTTTTTGTAAATCAGCATTTCATATTAAGTCATAGAATACATAGAGTACAAAAAGGTTTGCTCGTGCAGACTAAAGAGTGACACCCTTGCCCGATTACAATGCTTAACATTCGCACAGACTATCAAAATGACCTCAAGGCTCACCACGCAGGGTGGCACAGAGAAAGGTTGGGGACAACAAAACAGGGAATCCATCTTAGCATCTGGAAAACAGAGATACAACAGACCATATGGTCCTCCGAGACAGACAAACAAAACTATGAAGAAGATCAATTAACATGAGATATAGAGAAACAACTAGTAGACCAGTAAACTTGTGAAACCGAAACAAAACAAATGTTGAACATTGAAAGCATAATGAGACTCCCACAGCAAGCCATTACAGCCCGATAATAATATAATCCTTGATGGTGGTTTCCTGGTTGGCCGAAGTGGTGGCTTTGCCGAGCAGAGGTGGGCACTGAGACGAATGCTTCCCCTGACTGGTTCCCATGGCCTCCTCTGCTCCTTCCCCCGTAATAGAGGCATCCTAGCATATAGTGTGACTTAGAAGACTAATCAACACAGTCATCTTTTTGGAAATATTGCCAAATTGCTGCTCCAGAAAACTGATTTTGAAATCTAGGGCTTCTAGAAATTCTGTATGATCCGCGGATAAAACTGAGATGGATTGATGAGCTTGATTAAGATATTCTCCTTGCATACTAATGGCCTTCACTAACATTGTCTTCATGCGCCACATTTCCGCCTGTGCGCAAACGAATTGAGTTGCTCGAGTGTTAGTCGTGCCGGGATCTTGGACCCATTCCATCTCCTTTTCCAGCTCATGTTCCTCCAAGTTCTCTTCCTCTTTTGCAACAATTGCTTCCAATTCCTTAATTTTGTACTTTTCCTTTAGGGAAGTTCTCATTTCATATGCCTCCCAAGCATTCTGCAAGTCTCTATTGGCCGAAGCATTTCGGCTACCCTCCTGTGCCATTCTTCTATGGTAAAGAACAGAGAAACGAAACCTTCTGAGAACACACTTGCTACTATGTTGATTTCCATTGGAGAGCAGTGCCTTGCTCCTGCGTTTAGAGTCTGTAATTATAGAAGAGGGAAACCATGAATCGCTTGAGGCTTCCCATCTCGTCAACTCATGATCACACGTCCATTCATAATAACTGCTGCTCCGATTTTCACATTTTTGTTGATAAGCCGAATCCTTATTATTAAGTCTGCCACGCTTGAACCATTTCGTTGAGTGCCAAGTGTCTTCTTTTATGTTTTGATGCTGGCGATGCCCATAATTTTTGTTCATTGCGCTCCTTGGAACAATCCTTGCGTGCTTGTAAATTGAATTCCACTTCCTTCCTTGTACTCCTTTAGCCTGCCAACCACTTATCCTCACGTCCCTTCGATTGGGTGGTGTCATTCTCCACATAAGGGGAAGATCTTCATACCCCTTAGCCTCTTCTTTTGTTAAATTATGTCCTACCTCGAAAGAAGAGTGCACCTGTTTCTTAGCTCCATGCATGTGATTTCCTGCCAACAACGGTCTAAGTTGGCAGGGGGATTATTAATTCCATAATTCGCCAAGTGATCTGCCACTGTATTAGCCTTGCATCTAACTGCCCGAAAAATTAAACCGTTCAGGCAAGATAGGTGTTCTGCAATGATCTCTGTTACCTTAGCAAGCCTGTTGGCCGGATAAATTGATCTTGTGAACAAGACCGATCTCTCTAGTATCAGAAGATAGTCTAGCAACAAGTAGAACAAACAAATCTATCTTTCTCTAAACATATGTGATTCATAAATAAAAACTATAGAGGTTTTTAGACCTACCTTAAGTCCAATGCTAGTTTTTAGCAGCCATCCTTCAACCGTTCGAAAGAGTTTCCTTTTGAGAATCTGCAATCATAAACAATAAAACATCAAATAGCACCTGCATAGCTAATATCATAAATCATGTCCATTATGGTGATCAATGAATCCAAAAACTAAACCATAAAACAACAACTTATTGAGAAAAACAGACTTATTTGTATTAACTTTGAAGTAGAAGAACCTTACAACCTTTTCAGCCTTGATGTTGAACAAGCTCTTCCCAGGGTCCAAAAGAGGAACCTCCTTTACTTTGACAAGCCTTACACTCTTCCAAATGAGATCAAAGAGGTATGTAATCTCTCCTCATAAAAGCTCAAATAAGAAGACTAAGTTCCAACAGCATTTCACCTAAAAAATATTAAGCTTTCAACTTCCCCAGTAACTAGCCCAATGCTTCATTTTATAGTGCAGAGGAAGGAGGTTACAGGTCCACCTATGAAGCGATAGAGTCCTCCTTCAAAGGGATAAGCTCCTCACATCAAGGCGTTAGCTCCTTAAGGTATGGGATGCATGAACCTTAAGGGAGCGAACTTGCCACCTCAAGATTCCTTCCAGAAGCTTCTAGAAATGACTCAAAGTGAGTTTTTAAGAATATACTTGCGCCTTTTTAACTTTTATAGGGGTCCACATCCATAACACAGAGACAGAGCAGTCAGGTATGCAGGAGACATGACCATTGGGTGTGGGACCGCAGGTAATGCTAAGAGAAAGTGCGGAATCAGAGTTTTAGAGGCTTTTGAGGGCTTTCTCTCATTTTCAAGGCTTGATATGAAGAACTGAGGCTTAAGACTTGCAAAGGAGGAAAGTATGAGTGGTAAAGGACTCACACAGATTGCGGAATGTCAAGGTGACATTTTTTTGTGCAACGGATTGCCCCTTAGAGTGCGAAGTCTGTAATAGATGAAGATATAATTTGTCATCTTATGAAGATTGAAGTACTTTATCATTTCAAGGATCATCCTACAAACACCCTAGTCGAAACTTGGAAAAAACATTCAATGTAAAATATATATATGTGAACATATCATCGCTGAGGTAGGCATTCCCATACTTAGATTAAAACTGACTAAACTGTTCTGATACAAGAATGATTTTGTAATACATCAAGAGTGTAGACATATGTAGACACAGTATGGGCACAACCATCTATTTATGAATAGTCCATTGTATAATGAACAACAATATTCCTCGCAGCTTGGATGGTAGAAACTAGATATTTACATTTCATTTTTAGGGTTTAAAATTGATTTTTTAAGGAGAATTTGGTTTAGAAAATCGCTCACGGGGGTCCACAGGTGCAACATGCGGCCCTTGCGGACCCCGGATTTTTTCTACAAAGGAAAAAGTCGTGGGTCTGCACCTATTGCTTACGATGAGTGCGGACCTATGCACTGTTTGTAACTATCAGGTACGAACCCCGTGGAATGGATTTTAAAAATTCAAATTTCTCTATTTCTATCCAAAAATTTTCGAACTAAACTATTCTAATATGTCATTTTTGCATTGTAGGACATACAAAATGCTTGTTTGGCAGGAATGTGAGCATGAGGATGTGGACCTTGCCGCATTAAATCATCCACCCACAATATGGGGATTGAGAACATGCAGACTACTTAAGTTCTGGGCCATACCAGGCATGAGGGCCCAAGTAGACTTTTTGCGATGGCTGGTAGACAGGTGGAACATACAGGACCAATGTTTCATGATTAGTGGCCACTGGGTCAAAATTGAGATAGAGGACATATATTTCTTGACTGCTTTGCCCAAGAGAGGTGAACGATTATCTCTTGGAGTTTTGCAATGATCAAACAAATGACAAACTAATCGATATAAAAACTATCGATCATCCTGAACTTAAGGTTATTGCATTCATTGTCACCAGACTATGCAGGAGTGTAGCATTGCATGTAGCTAACGGATCCCAGATGCAAATGGCAGTAGACTGTTATGGAGGTACCATCTTCAACTGGTGCGAGGCTGTGTTGGCGAATGTAAAAGGCCAACTAACTAGAGCAAAGAATAGAAAACTAAAAAAAATTGGATATGGTTTCTTTATTGTGAGCTTTGGTCTAGAGAGGGTCCTTATGCTGGTCCCACAACAGCTTTTTGTTGAGGTTGGTCTTCCTCGAGAGCCTAGGATAATGCATTGGGTTGCAGTAATGGCCCGTCATCCTGAGGAGGGTACAGAGTTTGTTCGATTTCCGCTTGAGTATTTTCGTTGGTTGATGAACAAACTTTTTGTGATTAAGGATTTTCCATATGCTGGGATGGATTATCGCGGTGACCCAGACATGATTCTTCCACCAGGATAGTAGTGGGATGATTCAGGTAAAATTATTTTCAACACTTTGTAAGTTTTAACTAATTTTTTTTGTTTTTTAAATCATCCAAGACTGACAATAAAAGTTTTAAATGCAGATGTGGGTCCATGACGACTAGCCACTCTCCAGCCTTATGAGAGGAGACACCTAGCTGCAGCAGTACCAGCCCCACAGGACCAATCTACAGAGATCTTGACCGATTTGGAGAATCATCTAGAGCATTTGACGACAGATATTCTAGAGACTAGCATAGATGATATCCCACTTAGGTTACATCGATATGTGATTGGGGTTCCAGGACCTTTTAGGAGGTTCCTTTGTAGGGTGGCCCGAGTAGTGGTTTCTTATCGTGATCATCACCAGGGATAGGATGATCGCTTTTGTAGACTCACACGACATTTTTGTCTTTTGTACTATCATTTTTCCGATCATAAGGGGTTTTTCAACCTATGATCGAAGACAATGTATATTTTGACACACTTCTATGCTATAATATATCACTATTACTGGCTATCTTGTGTAACATGTTATTGATTTTGTTTTAATTTTACTGTTTTGATTATTGCAAATGTCTATTTATCACACAAGAAGCAACTACATTTGCTAATGTATTTAATTGTCTTGGAATATGTTGATATTCAATATAATCAAATTCACGTTCCAAGAGACAAACTCTCAAAAATAATCTTAATAACACTGGATTTCTAATGGCATAAACCATGTTAAGCTGTAATACAACGAGTTTAGAATCTAACCTAACAATCAAACTCCGAATCCCAAATGAGATGGATTCAGATAATAACTTAATCACTGCACTATAATTTGCGATGTTATTCATTGTTTGACAGAGGCTTACCCCATGCATAGATACTAATTCATCAAAGGGCGAATATATAACCCAAGCTGCGGAAGAAATGTTCTGTGTACTATGACAAGCACCATCAGCAAAACCAATGTATGTTTGAAGAGACGTCGACATCTACAATATCAAGAGTAAAATCAAGATAAGAAGAAATAATGATAAAAGCACTCTCTACACTAGGTACACTTTCCTAATTTAAAACACACCAGCTATAAAGAAACTAATCTTACAAAAATCTCCACACGGAAATTTAAGCATAATATCTCTTCAGGTAAAGTCCATTTCTAGGTTTACCTAAAGAGACACTGTCAAAATCTACCAATTCATAGGCCCCTTTTGCCAGCTTTCGCTTAACAATATAAGGACCATGCCACATAGGTACAAATTTTCCAGCCCCTAGCTTATCATTTACTTGATCGTATAGTAAAACTAGGTCTCCTTTCGAAAAATTACGAGGTGTAACATTTCGGTCATACTGAGCTTTTATTCGTTTCACGTGAGCCTCGATTGCTAATGTAGCATTGCGTCGATTCTCATCTAGCTGAGCTAAGTACAAAAAACGTTTCTCCTCTTCAGAAGTGGCTGGGAGTAATTCTATGGCTAATTGTAATGACAGAATTTCACATTTAATGGGTAACACTGCTTCCAAACCGTAGACCAATTGAAAAGGAGTGAAACCAGTTGATATTTTTACTGAGGTCCGATATGCCCAAAGTGCTGAAAATAACATGTTATGCCAATTCGACCTATGAATACCAATGATTCGTCAGATCATAGTGACTAGAACCTTATTGATAGGTTCAACCAGACTATTAGCCTGTGGGTAATACGGAGTAGAACTATCGCGACACAGGCTACGTTGATATGTTAGTTCAGTCATCATGATGTTTTGAAAGTGACTTCCATGATCAGTAATAATAGTTTGAGGAACACCAAATCTAGCAATTATATGATTGAAAATGAAAGTTGCAGCAGTTTTGCCGTCTACCGAAAATGTAGGCATCACCTCAACCCACTTAGTAAAATAATCTACTGCTAGGATGATATACGCAAGAGGCTGGGTTGGATGAAAAATAAGTCAGTTGATCTATCATAATGATCTTTCCATTATGAGGAAACTTGATAAGCTGAAAGACCGATGAAACAATAGCAGTCATAGCGTAAGACCAAGTGCGACCCAAGAGAAGGTTGTAATCTAGAGGGGCATCAACCACTTCCACATCTAGATTTATAGTTTTTCCTTCGACCCCTATAGGTAAATCCTACAAAATGCCAAAAGGATGGAATCCTCGACCATCAAAAGCCTTTAGAACCGTCGGAGACTGATTGAGTGTGGGAGAACCAAGTGATCTCCAACATTGGATCGACATAATACACGTAGAAGCTCCCTCATCAATCATAGTCCAAAAGCAAGGTTTGTTTTTTACTAACACTGGAATCTGGAAAGCCATTTGATGAGGTAGGCGAGGTGTACTATTTTCTAAATCGAATATTATTAGGTTCGAATTCTGAATATCAACAGCTCCTATAGCAGACAATAGTAATTTACGTTGTGCTAGGCATGATTGCAGCACTTCCAAAGCCAACATCGCTGAAGGGGAAATAGTTAAGTCTTCAACAATGTTATAATTTTGAGCAGCTCTCGCATGTGGATTGAAAGATGATTTCCGAAGTATACCTTTAGCAGGAAGTTTGATTACTAAGTCAGGGTTAGGTTTCTCGATTTGTAGCGGATCAGAACTAGAAGGAATTGAAGTTGATGGGTTTGAATTAGAATATTCTGCTTCTTTACCACCAACAGGATTTTTACTACCATAATCTTGCGATCACATCGCAATCCTGACATGAGACATCATCATAATGGGTTCTTCTGAGGCATTTGAAGAAGAACCAACCATCTTACTATCTTGATTAGGAAAAGTATCCTTCAAGACAGCAGGCGTTTGAGAACCTTCAACGATTTTCGAAACCTCTACTCGATGTGGGCAGTCTTTAGTAAAATGATCCTTGTCACAAATGAGACAAGGATAACGAGGTTTATATTTCTCATCAGTAGATTCATTTTTATCTATTTTCTCTTTTGAGTTTTGTTTGTTTTTCTTCTTCCTCTTATTTTTACCACCAGATTTTGTTTTGGCCGTAGATGATTTTACAACATGGATATCGACAGGAATTTCAGCGGAAGAGTCTCCTGTCAGGGAATCTGGTAAAGTTATAATAGGAGAAGAATTCTTTGAAGATTTCTTCTTGCTTTTAGTACTAACTGAACCAATCATACCATCAACGGCATGAGACCTTGAACAAGCTGTAGTTATTTGTCCATGTTTTCAAAGATCGGGGATTTTTTCATGTAAAGTACCTGACTGTGTATATATGAGGTCAAGGTACTGAGCCTGAGCAATTACTTGCTCTTGAGTAACAACTCGTGCCTTAGCTACATCTTCAGTGATTTTAGGTAATAATGATTTTACAAACCATTCTGCTAAAATTTGATCCGGAATAAAAACTTTCACCAAATGCCGTCTACGTCGCCATTCATGAATATGATCAGAAATATATGTGGACATGGATTGTTTTAATGAAGTTAACAATTCCATGCCATTGTCGTATCTGACAGTCAACTAGAAATGAGTTAAGAAAGAAGTGGCTAACTGACTAAAATTATAAAAAGAGCCTCGTGGTAACTCAATGTACCATTTGGCAGAAAGACCAATTAGAGTTCGTTGAAAAAGACGTAAGTGAATTGAATCATCAATAATGGAATTAGATGCACACCAGAGGTGATAAGTCATCACATGATTTGACGGATCTTCTCCTGACCTACCCTCGAACTTCGGGATATCACTGGGCAACTTATTAGGCATTGGCGGCCAATACGAAAGATAGTAAATCATATCGTTTGTAAGGCGCGACAAGTCAGGTAAATCCAAAGTTGCAATAAATGGTAACTGACGGTTAGGGTCACGAAAACCTTGGGTAACAAGACTAGCCCCAGGAGGAGGATATCCAAGATAACCTGGAATTGGATTTGCATTAGGAATATTATAACCTCCTAGGAAACCAGGATTAACCGGACCAAACTAGGGTTGTTGAGGCTGTTGATAAGTGTAGCCAGGGTACGGTTAATATTGATAGACTGGGTTTTGTACAGTAGGATTGAATTGATACTGTCCCTGGTACGTTGATAAGTGAATTACGGTTGACTTGTGATAACTATACTTGGACCAGCTTGTCCTGCAGGCATCTGGACCGAAGTCTGAACTATAGGTCCTGAATGTGGTAAAGATGCTTGAGGAGTTTACACTGATATAGGAACAGTAGAAACCAGAGCTACCAATACTCTAGAAATGGGTGTGGATTGAACAAAGGCTGCAGTAGTTGCAACAACGGTTTGAGGCAGAGTAAGAGGTGAACTAGGCCTAGACTGCTGAACTGAACCAGGTGCAAAAGTTTGAACAATAGGTTGGACAGGTTGCTGGGCTGGACAAGCAACCAAAGGTTGTCCAGGTTAACTTGATAACTGCACATTAGATTGCATTGTCTATTGAATTTGAGATGGATCCCACATCATATTCATTCCGGGGTATGGACCCATAAAAGGTTGTGCATATGGAGGACCATAACTGGGTTGAGCGTAGGGCTGATAATTAAGCAGTACATTTCCAGCTCCTTGTACAAATGGTTGACCAGAAGGTGGTTGGAAACTTTGAGTTGGGAACTGACCTTGAGGTTGATAACCTTGAGGCACGTACTGAAACTGAGGTTGACCTTGAGGTATATATTGAAACTGGGGTTGACCTTGAGGCATGCACTGAGTCTGGGGTTGACCTTGAGGTATATACTGTCCTTGAGGTTGCCCCCTAGGCGGTAATTGACTACCTTGAGGTTGCCTCCCAAGTGGTAATTGACTACCTTGAGGTTGCCCTCCAGGCGGTAATTGACTACCTTTAGGTTGCCTCCTAGGCGGTAATTGACTACCTTGAGGTTGTGGATTTGGAATACTACCAGACATCCTAAGAATTTCTTCTGCGCTCAACGGTTGAGTTCCATTATTACCAGTTGATATCTCATGTCTGATTGATTGAGGAGATGCTCCTGAAAAAGTACCAGTGAGTGACTGATACCCCGGAGGAACAGAAGGACAACCATATAAAAGTGTTTTCGGTGTTTGGGAAACATAGATGACTATCTTGACATATTCAATGGAGGTTAATAACCTTTGGGTGTTAGGTGAAAAGGAATTCGAGGTGGTGAAAAACTAAGGCCTGGATTTTCTAAAAAAATTGTCAATGATGAGTACCAAGCGTCACTCCTAAAAGGACTGTAGAAAATTGATTCACGCTCCCTAAGTTCTAAAGTTGGTTGATTTTCGGGAAGAATTATGTCTTCGTCTGGACTAACAAGTTCTTCAATAGAAATGAGGCCAGAAGGAAGATTTTGGGTAATGATATTTCCTACCTTGGGTGAACCAGGACCACTAGAAGTTGGAGAAGCAAATCCTGAAGATGGAGTAGGAGCAGGTTCGGTTTTAGGCTCAGAAATTTTAGGTTCTTCAGCTAATCCACTGGTAGGAGAAATACTACCAGTAACTTTAGAAAGTGAAATTGGCTCAGAAATATACTCCGTTGTCTGTAGTTGATAGTCAAGATGAACAATTAAGGATGACTCTCCAGCTTCTGGTGACCCAACTCTACTGTCACTAGGTGATACAAGAGCTCGTAGCTCTTCAAGATGGCTCGGTGAATACTCAGGAGGTTTCCCTTGAAGCCTACAAGATTGTCTCGGTAATTCAACCACGATTAAATATTTAATTACTCACACATGAACAAAGAAAAATTTCAATAAATCCACCTAATGTCTCTAGAGAAACAAACAATTGAATCACACCCCTAAAAAATCTAAGAGTTCAAACCACACAGAAACAATAACTTCCCATACTAAAAACACTAGTTGGTGATGAAATCCAACGTCGTAGAATTTTAATACAGAAAGGGCAGTTGGAACAGTTACCCCGACAACCTGCTTAATGAAACAGATTGACACAAGTTTCTTCACAAAACCATCTCGAGTGAAGAGAACCCCCCAGAGAGTCCAAGTGAGTCTAGTTGATGTCTGCTTCAGGTACAGTGAGACCCGTCCTTCACGGTCACCTTAGGAAATAGTCTTAAGTTTATGGACACCAAGGTTACCAACAACAACAAATACAACTGGGGGAACAGCCTACGATCCGATCTACATGCAAGGGCAGAGTAACAAATATCAATCCCCTTGAAGGCTCCTCAACATGATCAATCTGAGGTTTACCAACAAGTGACCCCAGGCTCCTCGACAATGGTTAATCCGAGGTTTACCATTTATAATACGTGCAAATCTTCTATCTTTCCCAATGAAACAAACTTGATTATCTCAAAGGCTTGGACATGATCTCGTGATTGACTCCTTTAAGAGGAGCTTCCTAGAATGTATCAATTACAATTGGATTTATTTCCTACCGCAAGATATAGCTACTTGTTTGTTTTAACTATCTCGGAGAGTTAATTACTCCTTACTCCAAGATACTAGCCTAAGCTATATTGGTGATAAGAGCCCTAGAATTAAAAAGATTACTAAATCAATTTTAATTAAGCGTTACTTTTATGGGTTGTTCCTTAAGTCAATATGTATGGAAATGAAACTTTGATGGTGTGAAGACTCGACTCCAAAAACACTAAAAAATGCACCTAAAATGATAAACAATTCATTTTTCTTTCAATGAATTTCTAGCTAAAAGAAAGAGTTCGAGAATGCAATTCTTTGAGAAACAAATCTTTCTTTCAACATGTAAACGAAAAGAAAATCTTTTTGTCTTTTTCAATAAAAACCCAAAATGAGACTACTAATTATGCTCACAATAAATCCATTTCCTTTTCAAAACTTGAAACTACAAAAACAATTTCTTTCAAAAGAGATCCTACAAGTTCTAGAAAGCACTCAAAACTACAAAAACTAATCTTGAGATCTAAAAACTTCTAAAAACCTAATTGAATAAAAACTTCAATTCTTTTTGAGGACGTTTTACTTAGTTGTTCAGTAAACTAAGGATTCATTCGTTTAGAATAACAAATCAATCAAAAAACATCCAAATATGTTTTCTTTTATAGAAATGAAATTCAAAACTTAAAACCAATTTCGTTCAAAGATTTGCAAGGAGAAAACGAAATCTATTTCTCACCAAGGATAGATTTCACAAACCAGTCAGACTCATCTAGAAGACAAAAGACACCAGGGTAATCTAAGGTTTCTTAGGCTTCTGATCTTTGCGTCACTATAGAGACCAGGTGAAAACCACTCCAGGCATGTAGAACTTCTAGAAAATCATCTAAAACAAAAATACCAATGGAACTTACTCACAAGAGATTTTTGATAGAACACATGCAGATCTGGGTAGACACTAAAAGTCGTAAATAAAACCTAAAATTAACTGGTAGAAAACATTTTAGGTTTTTCAAAAAATTTTACAGGGTCTGTAGGCTTCCAGAAGAAATAGATGTGGTATTGCTCTGTGTACTAAAGGAAAAGTGTGGAGATGCCCGCACTGTCTGTAAAGAGAAAGTGTGGTCCCGTGAAAACTTAAAAAAAAAAAATCCCAGATTCTAAAAAATACCCAATCCAAGACACATCAAGCAAAAACCAGAAACAGGAACAAGTTTCTCAAGTCAAAGACAAAGGAAAATCAAAAACCAAATTCAGATCCCCAGCGGAGTCGCCAATTTGTTGGCCAGATAAATCAATCTTGCGGACAAGACTAATCTCCCTAGTATCAGAAGATAGTCTAGCAACAAGCAGAACAAACAAATCTATCTTTCTCTAAAACTATGTGATTCATAAATAAAAATTGTAGAGGTGTTTAAACACTACCTTAAGTCCAACGCTAGTTTGTAGCAGTCATCCTTCAACTGTTCGAAAGAGTTTCCTTTTGAGAATCTGCAATCACAAACAATCAAACATCAAATAGCACCTGCATAGCTAATATCATAAATCATGTCCATTATGGTGATCAAGGAATCCATAAAATAAACCATAAAACAATAACTTATTAAGAAAAATAAACTTATTTGTATTAACTTTGAAGTAGAAGAACCTTACAAAGTTTTTAGCCTTGATATTGAACAAGCTCTTCCCCGGGTCCAAAATAGGAATCTCCTTTACTTTGAAAAGCCTTACAGTCTTCCAAATGAGATCAAAGAGGTATGTAATCTCTCCTCATAAAAGCTCAAATAAGAAGACTAAGTTCCAGTAGCATTTCACCTAAAAAATATTTAGCTTTCAACTTTCCCAGTAACCAGCCCAATGCTTCATTTTATAGTGCAGAGGAAGGAGGTTACAGGTCCATCTATGAAGGGATAGAGTCCTCCTTCAAAGGGATAAGCTCCTCACATCAAGGGGTTAGCTCCTTAAGGTATGGGATGCATGAACCTTAAGGGAGCGAACTTGCCACCTCAAGATTCCTTCCAGAAGCTTCTAGAAATGACTCAAAGTGAGTTTTTAAGAATATGCTTGTGCCTTTTTAACTTTTACAGGGGTCTGCACCCATAACATAGAGAAAGAGTGGTCTGGTATGCAGGAGACATGACCATTAGGTGTGGGACCATAGGTAATGCTAAGAGAAAGTGCGGAACTAGAGTTTTAGAGACTTTTGAGGGCTTTCTCTCATTTTCAAGGATTGATATGAAGAACTGAGGCTTAATACTTGCAAAGGAGGAAAATATGAGTGGTAAAGGACTCTCACAGATTGCAAAATGTCAAGGTGAAAATTTTTTATGCAACAAAGCCTCCAGTGTCAAGTGACTTTACTTGTTTTGGCCCCTGTATACAATCTCCTTGCTGCTGTGACCGCCAGTTGAAAGTCCCCTTCCACCACGGTGGCTCCCGCTTTTAGTCTTCTAAGAATTCTCAAACCTTGCTCTAGTGCTGCAAATTCCATTTCGTTGTTAGTTCCCTCACCAAGCCCTTGACTATAAATGTGTTGAATTCCACCTTTACTATCCCTAAGAACACCTCCAATGCCAGCAGGTCACGGATTTCCCCTGGAGGCTCCATCAAAATTGAGTTTGAGGAAGCCTGTTGGAGGTAGAATCTAGGAATTCACACTAGTATTTAGCTCCTGTCGACGATTTGAAGAATATGCAAAGGTTCCCATGTCAATGTCAAAAGCTTTCAGAATCTATAAGTCCGAACAGAGATGTTTTTGTCCTGTTCTATTCTTCCTTTGGTAAGAACCATTTGCTTGATATTTTGAAGAATTATATCTTTTATGTGGTTTATGCCTCTAATTTCATTTAGGAAAACTCTCTGGTTTATTTCTTTCCATATTGTCCATGCTATGAACCCTGATATGAGTTTCCAAATGGTATTAACCAATTGGGTATTGGAGAAATTAACACTCCAATTCTCGATTGTTTCTTGAATTGAATTCCTAACCCAATTCGTCCTTTGAAGAATGGTTTCCGCCCATTTCCATATACTATTTGCCCAATCACAGGTGTTGAAGAGGTGATTCATGGTTTCCTCTTCTGTTCCACACATGGGGTAGCGAGAAGGACCTATGAATCCTTTTTTCCGGAGATTCTCCCAAGTTAACATTTTTCTGTGCATTAGGAGCCATAGGAATGTTTTGATCTTCGACCAAAGTTGGGCGTCCCAAACTTTGCTATGCAATTTGACTTTTTATTCATGCTCAATATCTTCTATGTGTGTTTTGGCTTCTCTAAGCATGAAGTTACCTCCTTCAAGCTTTCCCTAGCATATTGGTCACTATCCCCTGCTTTCCTTTTCCTTCTCTTGGCTCGCTGTGTTCGCAGGTCCTTTAAACCATTGTTTACTTCGGTAAGATGATATATCTCATTGAATAACCAAGTTCTCCACACCTGGTCACTTTCTTTAGGTTTCCAATACTAATTCACTGTGGTTGCCATGCATCTTCCCAGAAAAGGGTTGTTTTTCCATCACGAATTTCCCAAAAACTTTGCTCCTAGATTATGTGCCAGTTATTTCTGGCTAGGTTCTAAATTGGTGAGCCTTTTGGAGTGTCTTGCATTCGGATTAAGTTCTGCAATCTGTGATTTTTTGTGTACTTTTCTTTCCAATGTTTGGCCCAGGGTAATTTAGGTTCTTTCAACCACCTCCACCATAATTTTGCACCACAGGCACGGTTAACTGTGGATGGGTCCTGCATGTTCATCCCTCCCAGATGTTTAGGTTTGCACAACTTATTCCATTCCATTAGCGACCATTTCTTCTTCCCTGAATTACCCAACCAGAGAAAGGCCCTTTGGATGACCCTTATCTTCTGTAGTACTCCCTTGGTAGCTAGAAGAATGGAAGCATGTATTATGGAATGGCTTGGAGGACTGCTTTGGTTAAGACCAATCTTCCTGTGAAGTTAAGGGCTCTATGGGTCCAATGATGACATATTTTTTCCAGGCTTGCCAAAATATTTTCCCAGTGCGATTTTTGCCACGACTTGTCTGTTAACAGAACTCCTAGGTATCTCGAGGGGAGGCTACTTCTTCTGAAGCCTAGGATGGTGGAAAGATTTTTTTTGAACAACTAAGTGTGTATTGAAAAAGAAGATAGAAGATTTTGAGAGATTTAGTTCCATACCTGAGGCCCTGCTTAAGAGATTGAGAAGAATTTTGTAACCCAAAGCTTCTTTAACCGAGGGAGTACATGAAACATCGTATCATCAACAAATTGTTGGTGAGTAGTTGCTGCAATTGAGGGCAGGGGCTGAAGTCTTTCAATAACACCTTCCTCTTTAGCTTTATGGATTAGTTTGCTTAAACCTTCCATTAAAATCATGAAAAGGAAGGGGGATAAAGGACTCCAGTGCCGTTGACCTCGCGAATGAGAGAACTGGGTAGTCGGGGCTCCATTAACCAGTATTGAAAATTTAGTGGATTTGACTAAAGCTAGGATCCAAACTATCCATTGTTTAGCAAAGCCAAAGGCTTTCAATATTGCTTCCAGATAGTGCCAGTTAACCTTATCATATGCCTTTGATAGGTCTAGTTGCATCATTATACCTGCTTTCTTCCGTGTTTGAAGAGTGTGAATAATCTCTTGTGCTAGTAAGATGTTGTCCAAAATCTGTCTCCCCTCTACATAGCCTGATTGCTCTTCCAAAATAATGCCTGGATGTATGGGTTTCATTCTATTGGCTATAACTTTGGAAATAATCTTGTATAAGACATTGCATAGCGCAATTGGATGAAATTTTGAGGGTGTGTTAACTTCCTCCTCCTTTGGAATAAGGGCAAGGAACGTAGAATTGAGGGACTTGAGGATTGAAGCTGAGCACCGGGAATCCTCTACTACCTCCCAGACTTCTGTTTTGACTATCTCCCAACAAGCTTTGTAAAAGTTGATGGTGAATCCATCAGGCCCAGGTGCTTTATCATTAGGCATTTCTTTTACGGCCTCTTCCACCTCTTCCAGGTTAATTTCCTGAGTTAAAGTCAAGTTTTGCTCCTCCGTAATTAGCTTGGGGATGGAGGAAGTAAGTTCATCAATGGCCTCCATTCTGTCAATCCTAGGTTCTTGAGCTATTCTGTTGAAATGCATTGTAAGAAGGTTGGAGATCTCTTGATGTGTCTGTATCGTGGCTCCTTGTTCATATTTAAGGCTTAGAATTTTGTTGGCTCCTCTGTGGTCCATTGTTGATCTATGGAAGAATTTCATGTTTTGTTCTCCTTCCTTAAGCCACTGAACTCGAGATTTTTGCTTCCAAAGTGTTCCTCTTGTTGGAAACGTAGTTGCCAGTCCTGCATAAGTATCTTTTCCTTGTTCACAATTTCTTGGTTTATGTTCCCTTGAATCCATTTTTCATGTATATGCTCTAACTGCTCCTCTATTTTCTTTTTTTCTTTGAATATATTCCCAAAGACTTCCTAATTCCATATTTTGATTTTGGCTTTAATGTGTTTCATCTTACCGTGTAACCGATACATTTTGGTACCTTTAATACCCAAAGGTTCTTTCCACCATTGTTCAATTTGCTTAATGAACTTAGGATGAGTGAGCTAGAAATTTTCGAACCTAAAAGGTTTATTTCTAGGAGTGCCTGGATTGCTACCGTCAATGTGATGGGCTAGTGGTCTAACCCTCCATTGGGAAGAATATCCGATTCCACAATGATTCCTTCCACCAGTATACCTTTTGTTACTAAAAATCTATCTAGATGAAAGGATATTTGCTTTTTACCTCCTCTTTTTTTGTTCCACGTGAAGACACCACTTCTGGGGAAGACATCCACTAGATTGGCCGACTTAATGAAGTCTAGGAAAGCTTCAGAGTCTCTGTTGATTTTCCTTATACCTCCTCTCTTTTTTGTGAGTGTGGTGATCATGTTGAAATCACCTCCAAAGATCACCTTAGCTTGGGGATGTCTTAGCTTCAGGTTAAGTAGAGTTCTCAAAAATAGAAGCTTATCCTCTAACTTCTAGGGGCCATAGACATTGGTACAAAGATAAGTCTCAGAGTTTCCTACTACTTGAACTTCTATATCTATGTAGGATCTGGCTGCCTCAGAGGAAAGGAGCTAGATTACTTTGTGATTCCATAGAATGATCAGGTCTCCCTCCCATCCATTGCTAGCTGTCTCCAAGTATTCCATGCACTTACCTAGTTTTTGCTGATACTGATTACCATGTTGCTTGAGCATTTAGTTTCCTGCACAAACACTATGTCTGGTTGTTCCTTTTGGACCTTGTTCTTTAATAGACGCTGTTTTGTTTGGCTGTTTAGCCCTCTAGCATTCCAAGACAAAACTTTCATTTTAAATAGATTTTAGGAGGTTAGTAAAAAAGCCTCTAGGGCTTTCATCTTACCAGAATTTAAGAGCATTTGTCCCAGTTCTTGTAATGCCTCATTGTTGGTCCTTCATCCTCTCTTTTTTCGATGCTTGGAACTTGTGGAGGTTTGATGCAATCCCTGTGTATAGACCCCAAGCCCTTTAGCTATACCCAAGCTCTTGCTTTGCAGCTCCATCTTTGCCCTTTGCCGTGCTATGAGTATGTCATTAATTCTCTTTACCTCCTCTTCTGATATGTGTTCCATTCCCTTCTTTTTCCAGTTCTCAACCATGTTTGGTAGATCCATACCTTCTTGCTCTAGTATATCACTTAATTCCATATCTTCACTCCTGATTTCATTGGTGAACATTTATGAGTCTTCTTCAACCCCCTTTGTTGTTTCTCAAACCTGAGGAATGATACTCAAAGGGTTCATCTCTGGTTCTTTCAAATTTGGCATTGTTGTAGATCTGCTTATTTTCGTGGTTTCTTTTTCTTTAATGTTGTCCTCTAATTCCGTCTTAGTTTCCAAGAATTCAAAAGCATTTCTCATATTGCCTTGTGAAGTGCTTGCCTTGGTTTGGCGTTTTCTATTTTCTCTCTGATTGGCTTTCAGTCTGGTGACAATTTCCTTGTTCTTCTCTCCTTTGCCATCCTTGTGATCCCCTGCTACCTTGTTCAATGGGCATTCTCTAATTAAATTACCATGCTCATGACATTTCCTACAACTGAATGGGATTTTCTCATAGTCTATGGCTTGGAAATAATCCTCGTCTTTGTATTCCAGCCATAGGCCCTCATGCAAAGCTCCCAACACATTCATTTCCATGCAAATTCTGGCACAAGAGGTATACCTTTTTTGCAATGTCGCTTCTAAGGCCTTGATGAAGGTCCCTAGCTTATTACCTATTTGTTCTAGAGTTGCATGTCCCCAATAATCAATCGATAGGGAAAAAAGCCATATCCAAACTGGGACCTGGTTGAAGGTTTCCTTTTCAGGTACGAAGTTGGGTTTCCATGGCCTTATGTAAAGACCCGCAGAGGCAAAGAAATAAGACCCTCCATCAAATATCTGATCCTTGTCTTCTAAATTGGAAAAAGCAACAATAAAGAAACCCTTAGCTCCCAAGTGCAATCTTACATCACCTTTGGGTTTCCACTGTTGCTTTATCCATTGACACAAAGCCTGTTCTATTGGCCAGAACCCCATGAACCTGCATATCACCGCATGTTCAACCATATGATCCCGATATGACTGAATCTCCAGATCATATATCACAACCCTTATGGTTTCTGCAGCTTTGGGCTTACACGGACCCTGGTTCTTTTTCTATTGGGTGTTGACGTCATTCCCCCTTGTTCCTCTTTATCCTGATTTAGAACCTCTTCCTCTGCTCCTGCTTGCTCCTTCTCCTATTTGTTTCCATGAGAGAAATGTCCTTGGGTTGGATTCTTGTTGTCTCTACTCTCTGTTCTTTTGATTTCTTCCTTTTCCTTCAGTTTTTTAGTATTATTACCTTCATTGCCTTTCTTCCCCTTGCTAGTTGGATTTTCCTGATTTGACTTTTCATAACTTGCTATCTACACCCCATCCTGTGTTGTTGTCTTGTTCATCATTATTTGTTTGTATGATGAGGTCCTAGTGGACCCCACGATTTCCATTTGTCGGGTCAGAGTTTGCCCCCTTTTGTGGAGCTCTGCCACTCTGGCCCTGTTCTTCTCCAGAGTTAGTACCTCAGTCTACTGAATCCGTGAGCTTCAAACCCTCATTTCCACCAGAGCTTCGTCTGTTACCTTTCTTCCCTCAGGAGGACCCCTTTTACTAATTAGGTCATATTTTCAGTCATATATATATATATTATATATATATATATATATATATATATATATATAATATATATATATATATATATATATATAGACATATAGATAACTAGTTTAAGCTTAGGGCTAGAGCCAACACCAATGTTTTGATGGAACTAATCAATGAAATGTTTTCACTTTTATTTTTATTTCAAATCTTAATAATCCCAATTTAATAATATTTTTTTAAGTTACACAATGCTCTAAAAGTGGCCTACCACATAATCATTTAATTTTTAACCCCCTATCTATATCTATCTATCATCTATATATATATAATATAATATATATATATATATATATATATATATATAATATATATATATAATATATATATATATATATATATATTATAATTCTATGATTTCTAGAAATTTATATTTTTCTTTTATTTAATAATTATTGGATTCTTAATGTTTCACTTGATTATAATATTATTTATTTTCTTACCATTATGATTTAGTTAGTTATAATTTCTTTGCATCTCTACCATATTTAATAGCTTGTTTAAATTAGACTATCCATTTGATTTTAATAATGAATTATATTAAGTGGTTAAAAAGCTTTTACCTAAAATTTTGTATGCTATTTAACGAGAAAGAGTTGTTTGTAAATAATGAACATCATATATGATAACCTCTAATACTAATATATATTAAAAATATAAATTAATAACCAACATAGATCTATGATCTACCAAGTTCTTAAAGGAATCAAATCTTTCAAAATGCAAACTTCTTTTTAATTTCAAAACTTGAGGAAATGTTTTCACTTCTAGAGAGTTGATTATTTTCATTTCTTTGTAGATTCTTAGTTAAGATGTTGTTTCTTAATAACATTATTTACATTATACAAAATTCACATCTTTTTTTTTTGTGAGCTGTGGTAGTACCTTTCTTTATCTATTTATAAAATCAAGTTGTTCCATATACATCAGTTTGGTGGCCTCAACTTGCCCATATGGGAAACCAAGTTTGTTGGCCATCTGAGCTATTGTAGGCCATCCAGTAACAAAATTTAATAAGTCTTTCAATCCAAACTAGGTAAACATCACAACTAAAAACACTAATAATGTTCTAGACTAACATAAAACAACTGAAAAGAAAATGCTATCTGCAAAATACATCAAACTAAAGACTGTAAGAGACTAATCTCGTCGATCTTCTTTGTTAGATTCCACATTTGCATGTGTTGCCGCCGAGTCACATGGTGTTGGAGATATCTTCTTCAATTGTTGCTGGATTTCATCCAGCTTGCTGTCTTGCATAATCTTAATGATTTGCAGGTTTTTCATATCTTTCTTGATATTTGGCATACCTTGAGCTATTTCTTCCATTTCACCCACGAGCTGCTCCAGAGCTCTAGCAAGTAATCGCTTCAACACCTAGTACACGTGCATGGATTGCCAATAGAGCGTCATCCTTTCTTTGGTGCGTCTTGGGTCGAGGATAATATCCCCCCATTCCTCCATCTCGGGCTCGAAGTCCCTTCCATGACATTGTCTTCCATTTCCTGTATCAATTGACGAATGTCAGCGTCAGTGCCTTCTTTGTATGCTCTCGCAGCTTCTTGCACAACTGTCCTCATGGATTTCCTATCACGTCTCTGATTTGCTGGTGTTGAGGTCATTGGGTCATTTCTACCCACCTGGCTTTGCCGTCCTCGGCCTCTATGACCCATGCCTTTGCCCAAGCGAGCCATCTTTCCTTTTACTTTCCCCTGTTTACCATTATCAACATCAGAAGTTAGTTTTCTAGGAATTACACTCGTCCCGTACGCCTGCTTGTCTCTCCCATTGTTTTGGATATTCTCTGGTCTCTCTCCCCCAGGGGTAATAATGGCCGGGCCCTCATTTACCCTACCCCCCACCCAGATGGCATACTCAATTTTCTCAGGCTGCCCCTTTGCCCTACTCCCACAGTCCCCTAGCATACCAATGTTCGGTTCCTCATGCTTCCTCACCATGCATACTTCTGGCCCGTTCAAATCCCGCTCTTCCTCTGCATTTCCCCGCTTTCCCCCCTCCTCCTCCAGCTTATTATGCATACCAAGGTGACTTGCAGGCTCGCTCAGACACGACCCTCCCCCAGCAATTCCCAACTCACCTTCCTCTTCCAACATACCATGTATGGCAGAATGAAATGCAGAAGTTGAGGTTAAGGAAACATACCCGGCCTTGCACTTGACCGCTAAAGAATCTGACACTCACTCAAATCTGTTTTCCTCCTCCCGTCGTTGTACACTGAGCTCGCTTCCTCCCTTAGCGACCCTCATGAACCCTTTCCCTTCTGTCACGCGTCCCATCCCAATACCGCCGTCGTTTCTTCCTTCCTCTCTCCCCACTCTCCTGTCACCTCATTGCCTCATAACTCCCTCAGGCATGCACGATGCCACCGCGTCCATTTGAATTATGATGGGGGCAGTTGGTGGCCGACCTGGCCAACCTCTCCCCTACATTGTCCTTTTGATCGTACTTTCCACTTCCACCACCCTGATCGGGGGTCAAAGTTCACATCTTTATATATTAAAGTAATTTTAATTTTAATTTTAATTTTATTTAAACCTTGATTTAATCTCTATGGAACATCCACAAAATATTTTTAGTAGTAGTGAGAATAGAGGGTTTAGTTATATCTCAAAAGTAATTATAGCATTTTTGCATTTAGATTTAATGAAAATAATGTTATAAAGTTAAATTAAAATCAAATATTTATAAAATATTTTGATTGTGAAATGACTTATGGTTTTTCGGCGTGTCATATTGATAAGCCATGGTTTTGATAATCTCATATGTATATTATGATTTTCTTTCATCTTAAAAATTGCTAGAAATTTTATTAATAAAAATAAAATTGTAATATAACAAATTGAATTTTATTATTTTTATTACTTTTAACTTATTATTATTAATTGAGTCAATATTTAAATGTTTACGCACATATATAGACATTAAAACCTCTTTCCCATACTAGGCTCTTTATTACTTTATTACTTTTTATTATTTTTTAATTGAGTTGACATGTAAATGTTTAAAAAAAAGTATTTACTCCATGACAACATAAAACAAAATATTTACTCCAAGACAACATTGTCTTCCTATTAAACTATAGAATGTCTCTTGTACAATAATTTAGTCTCTTTATTACTTTTGACTTTTTATTATTTTTTAATTCAGTTGACATGTAAATGTTTAAAAAAAGAACATTTACACTAGGACAATATTGTCTTCATATTAAACTATAGAATGTATCTTTGTACAATAATTTTTAATATTCATATATCTTTAAAATGTTATATAAATTGATAATATTGACATAAAAAAACAATACATAAAAAATAACAAAAAATGGATATATTTCAAAATTCACAACGTGAATTTCTTTTACTTCTCGTAATGGTTAAGAGCATGTGTTTCCTCTTAAGAAGTTATAGGTTCAAAATAAAAATGAGATAAAGATGAATCCCTTGTCCTACAAACAAAGAAATCTTATACACCAATTTGATATCTAGCTTGAGTATGCACTTAAAATTAAATAATAATACTAATAATAGATTTATAATCATTTTGTACAATTTACCCATTCACTTAAAAATAAGCGAATTACACTAATATTAATTACACTAATACATATTAAAAATATCATATAAATTAATAATATTATTAACTGACTTAAAACTATGCCAAAAAGAACAAGAGGAAGAAGATAAATCTCAAAATTCACAATGTAAAGTCTCTTCTACCTTGTTATAATAAGGCTATAATCAATCAATTTGTGCAGTTTAACGGGTCGCTTTAATGGTATTTGTATATAAAATTTCGAAAAATGTTTAAAAATAAATAAATTTTATTTAAATAATATTAATCTTTGTATTTTTTATTTATACTATATAGAAATTAAAATAAAAGTAATATATTGAAATCATTTCCAAAGGCACTAAAATCAATGTATGCACATAAAATAGTATAGTCTATTTCATCATTGTAAAGGGACATGATGACGTAATTGAACATGTCAATGTTAAACCAAAAATGTTTTTTCTATTTCTCCAGCGTATTTATTTATTATGAATTTAATTGATATCTTATTTATATTTTGTTAGTTTTTTTTCTTGGCTTTGTTAATTTTTATATTTTAATTTTTGTTTGTTTGTTTATATGTCTTTTATGGTGTATATGTGGTCTAATAGTTAAGTGGAGAGATTTGGACTTCACTGTGATTCAATTCCAAACAAGACTATGTATGATAGTTAGGTAGAAAGATTTGGTGCCCACAAGTGTTGTGTTT
>APFE030439002.1:12189-53236 GCA_000404065.3 Pinus taeda
TTGAATTCTACCTTATCTAACTTAGAAAATTTCACTGGAAATGAATATGAAATGAACTATGAAACATAACGAAATACATATGAAACATAAGAGACACATTTGCAACACTCACAACCACATGAATCTCATGAAACAGAGACGATGCCTTTCATTAAACCTCTGTCAAAATATACAATGAAGAAACAGAGTTTCTTTCCCACAGTCTCCCAGAAGTTACAAGCCAACTAGCCCTTTGCAAATATTTTGCATACAATATATAGAATGTGCCATGAGGAGATAGAACGCCCAAGGGTTGGGGAGTTACTCAAATCATTACAAAATGGAGGTGGAAAGCCAACCATTAGCTACAGGTGCAGCATTACAAACATGACAAATGGCTTGGGTGACTGTTTGCCTTCCTTTGCCACTTGGATAGAAGCCAATCTGGAGTGAAAATTATTTAAACTTTGCCTTATGCTGAAAAAAATTAAGTGTAGATGAGCGGGCCCAATTGGAGAAAGTCGCGAATCGAAATTTCGCGAAACGAAGGTGAATTGGGCCTTTTTCCCTATATGCACCATGCCACTTTGGAGGCTGTTTTGAGGCACCTGCAGGAGTCCAAAATGTGCCCAAGTGTACTTTTTGGAAAGCCTTGCCTATCTACTTTCCAACCCAAGTGGAATTTTTGAATTTGGTGCTCATTTTCCCCTCCAAATCTTCATTCTCCCAAGACTTCTTCCTATGTGTCAAAATAGGGGCAGAGAGGCCATTTTTGGGTGTTTTTGACCTCCTAGAGACTCAAATCATGCCCAAATTTCTTGTCCAAGCACCAGTAGTCATGATTTTTCATGCTGAATCCAAAAATGCAAGCCATTTGTCATTTGGAGCTCCCAATCCTAAGCGCCGCGCTAGTGGCACGACACACAAGGAGAAAAAACCTGTGTTGTGACCAAAATTGCTCCAAATTTCTTGAAATTTGGGCTGGAGGTTCTCTAAGAGGCACTATGCTAGGCCACAGAGGCTTTAGCCATGATTCGAAGCCGATCTTGCTCTTTTTTCCTCTTTTGCCTCTTTGTTGCTTTGCTCACTTTTGCCTTCAAGCTCCTCATCCGAGCCTTCGCACTCATGTTCCATGCCCTGTAATGATAAACCATCATCCTCAGTATGGTTTTGTCTCTGTCAGCCTTCTCCAGTAGTCTCTCAAGGTGGATGTTGATCCGCTCTAACCAGGACTCACGGTCATTGTTAATCTCTTGCTCCAAGGTGGTAAGCTCGATCCTCCTATGTTGGGTAGCTTGTCGATTCTCACGGATCCTTTGCAGCTCCATGATCTCATGCTGGTCCTCAGGCTGTTTGTTCCTCTACTCCAGATACCTAATGATCCATTTGGCCCTCTCCGAATTGAGTGACAAGTCTTGGATCTCCGTGTTCTGCTCCTGGATGGTCATCCTAAGTCGGGCACTCTCCACATCTGCATCATCATCCTGAATGAGGATGAAGTTGACCTCCTGTTCACCTGATGGCCCCTCATCATGCATGGGCCTCTTGCCCTTGTCCTGTACCTGTGTAGTCGATGCTGGAAGTGAGGCCCCTTCCACCCCGAGTGGATATAACACTCGCTTTGCTGCTGCAAACAAGTGCCTACTGCCTCTCTGATATGTAATGAATACTGGCATAGTAGTGGTCTCATGGTGCTCATACTGATGAGAAGGACCACCTATCTCATGCTCTGCCTCTGATAGTACCTGTGAAGTGCTAAAGAGGTCATGGGAGATGAAGTCCTCCCAAGCAATTCCCTGCAATCCCAACTCATGATCTACCAAAATCCGGATAAGAGCAAAGTGATAAACACTATTAAGCTTCTCCTGAGGGGTCTTATGCTGCATGAAGGAGTTCATCCTCTCTATGTTCATGCAAATGAAAAATGGGAGGTTCATCATCCTCACCCTGGTAAAGTGCATGAGCAACGTGATGTGATAGGCATATAGTCGAGAGAACCTCCCCTCACAGTTGAAGTATTTCATGATCAATTTCATGAGTGGAGCATACTCATCTTTCAAGTATCTGAATGGAAAGACTCTTGCGAGCTGCCTCAAGAATCTGGCCTTAATGTAAGGCTCATAGTGTTGCCTATCCACCTTCTTTTTCTTATGCCACTGTTCTCCAACATTTGGTATGCCTGTTGCCACTGAGATAGTTTCGGGTGTCAATCTGAAGGTGACCCCGGCCAAGATAGATTGACCTCCATGTAGGTGAAGCACAATTAGACGAGCCAAATCATGATGAACTCTAACATTAGCCACCCTTTGAAAAAATTCAAAACATGATAGATGCTGGAAACATGACATGGCAAGAGGGCATGCTTGTAATTCAATGAGGGTAGTTGGCTCATCCCTAACATGTTTGCCACTCTTGTGATGTCTCCTGGGAGCCTGTTCTTCTGAGGATGAGTCACTTTGTGTCTCCATCTCATACTCTGATGAATGCTCAGATGCCATGACTGCTGTGTGTACTGTACTTAGGCTGCCCTTCGGCGATGGTGTGAAACTGGGTGCTTTTGTGATATCTGCCACCAAGGGGAACAATGAAACAAAAGGGAGTATTAGGAGGGGAGTAATGTGATAGGAATAGGGGTTATGGGGAGAGGTTTTATTTAGGGATATGTAGGAGGGTTAAGGGATTTGATACGGTAGGGTTTGAGGTCTTGATAAGGTAGGGTTTTGGGGTGTTGTGTTGACCAAAGAGTGGAGGGATAGGGGATAGGGTTTGGTAGTGTTTTAGGGTAGGGATAATAGGAAAAATGAGAAAGGTAGGATAGGGAAAAATGGTAGGAGAGGGAAAAATGGTAGGAAAACAGAGCCTTGGCATCAACACCACAATTATGCAACCCTAGCCACCATAGTTTTGACATTTTTTTGAGTGGTTGGTTTTATGAGTTTTCTGGCAATTAAACATAGCCAAGAACCACCATATCATCCATAAATCTTGATGAGCAAGACGTGATATAGAGTCTACCTGTCAATTTGATGGGTATCATAAGCAATTTGAGGTGATTTGGCATGATGTCGGCCCTTTGTGGGTGTATGCCGCATGCCAAACCTAGTGCGCCGCGCCCTGGGTGTGTGCTGTGCCTGTTGAAAAAATGCACTGAGGGGTGGATCTGTGTGCGCCATGCCCCTGTGTGTATGCGACGCACCCTGGAAACTACCTCCTACTTTGCTCCAAACACACACTATGCACTCTCAAACACTTTTCCCTCTTTCTCTATGACCTTGATTAGCACAATGACTTTGATTTTGGTGGAAACTTGTATATAAAGACTTGGAAGTCATGGGTTAAATTTTTGCTTCTTCAAAAACCCATTTTTCTAATGTTATGTTTTGCCACTTTTTCAATGACTTAAAGCAACACTGATTTTCACTTTTCCCTTTGAAATTTTAGCTCAAATGATGAAATTTTTGGCACTCTTTGCAAGGATCGCATGACAGGGCATTTGGCCACGGAAACCATGCCTGCACCTGAAGAAATAAACTAACGACTTTTTTGAAAATTTTATCACAAATAACACTGTTTGACTTTTCTTCAAAATGGAATTTTGAAGAAGAGTCGAAGTCTATGACCATGACGATGAAACTCTACGAATCATAACTGTGTAAGGGCCTCACTCTGGCCCGCATGGCATTTTTTTGGACATGTTTGAAGACCAAATTGATTAATCCCTAGACCTAATTATCGAAAATGACTCTTGTCCATTAGAGGACCAGACCTTGACTATCATGGACTTTAGTGATCATTGACAAAAGACCTAAGCCAGCAGGAGCCAAACATGAGGGGAAATGACTAGCATGACCTTTTCCGTCAGATTATGGCATGCCCCTAGCGGAATGCAGCTGGGTGAATGGAGCGGGACACCTAAAAATGAAATGCATAAAGAGTTTTGATCCCTGACAGAGGACTAACTAGACCAACTCTAACACCTGCAATAACCACGAATGTTTTAACACTTTTTCTAGTGCTGTACCGTTTCATATCTTCTTGACTGAATTAATTATAAATTCAGAGTCTGCTTCTACAATAGCATTGTCTAAATCTAACTCAATCAAGATTTCTAAGCATTGCTCTAAGGCCATGAGTTCTTCCATATTATTAGTGGCATTCCCCAAATGACTATGAAAGATGATATGAATGTATCCCTTCTCATCTCTTATGACCCCGCCATAACCAGCCACTCCAGGGTTTCCTTTAGAGGCTCCATCTATATTGAATTTCAGAAAACCAAGTGGAGAAGGTTGTTAGAATTCCTTACCCGTTGTTGTATAGCTTCTGCTATTGCTTATGCCTTAGGGGATCAGCAACTGGAGACCCAATTGCAAAAGTATATGTGCATCCTGGTTTAGAGGAGGGTTTTTGGGGGGTTTCTTTTAGACAGGTACTTACAGTTTCTTTGATTTGTCTTATAATCTGAGCTATGATGCTTTGTGTTGAGCCAATTCTGTTCTTGAAAATATTGTTATTTCGTTCTTTCTAGACATCCCATATCAAAAAACCTGGAATCAGAGTCCAGGCTTTGTTGACTGTTTCATTTTCTGAGAAATCTTTCCACCAATTCTTTAATGTGTTGGTAATGCTGGAAGCATCCCTGTCAGTTTGCCTGAAGATTGAGGCTACCCAATTCCACAAGGTAGAGGTGAATGGGTAGAGGTTGAGTAGGTGATCCATCGTTTCTTCTTGTAGACCACACAACTAGCATCTAGATGGACCAACTACTGCTCTTTTCCAAAGATTTTCCCAAGTTAGAATCTTTTTATGATGCACCAACCACATGAACAGTTTAATTTTCATCCATTGTGAGTTCTGCCATAGGTTCTTCCATATTTTATCGGGGTTTGGAAAGTTAAGCCCAATGACAATTCTTTTGGCTTCTTTGAGGTTGAATTTGCCTTCATTGTTTCTTCCCCATCTTAGTTGGTCAGACGATGTAGATGTTAAAATCTTTCTTTGTTCCAAGATGACTGCAAGATCTTCTGCTTAGGCCTTCAAAGGGGTTTCTTCACTGTATCCTAGGTTCTAACATGTTCTCCATTTATCCTTGTATCTTGTTTGATGCTAGAAATCACTTATCCTGAGTAAACCTTTATTGTCAGTGTCATTCTTAAGATTAGCTAATTCTTCTCTACACAGGTTAGGTTCTTGCTGCCAGTTGTCCTTCGAAAACCATGCTAGGTTTCCATCTCTGATCTCCCAGAAATTTTGCTTCTGAACTATGGCTCTATTCTCCCAAGCACTGTTCCAAATATGGGAGCCCTTGATGTGCCCAGACATCCGAATATGATCCCTTTCTTGCCAATTGTTTGCATAATTCTGTTTCCATAGCTTGGCCCATAGTGTTGCCGACTCCTTTTGCCATCTCCACCAAAGTGTTGCCCCCAAGAATTTGCTAAGGGTTTCAGGGTCATGAAGAACCAGACCCCCATGGTTCTTAGGTTTGCAGAGTTTATCCCAAGCTACCAAAGCCCATTTCTTTTTCTCTTCCCCTTTGCCCAAAAGAAAATCTCTTTGAATATTCCTGATGAGTTGCAAAACTCCTTTAGGAGCAGGAAGAGCTGAAAACATGAAGGTGGGAATAGTTTGAAGGATAACCTTTGTAAGCACTAGTCGTCCTGCTAAATTCAAAGACCTACTTGTCCATTTCCTGATTTTATCTTGCAGTCTATTAGTCACTGGCTCCCAAACTTCCTTGCTCAGAGGTTTATCAGTGAGAGGCATTCCCAAATATTTGGATGGTAACTGATCTCTTTGAAAGCCGAGAATTTTGGTGAGGTTTCTCTGAATAGCAATGTCAGTATTAAAAAAGATTTTTTTTGATTTGGTGAGGCTTACCTCTGTTCCAGTAGCCATAACAAAGTCGTTCAGGATTTGTTTGAGCACTTTAGCTTCCTTGACTGTGGGTGTACCTTGCAGCATAGTGTCATGCAAAAATTGTTGATGAGTCCAGGCATTCCCATTTGGGGTGAGTTTGAGACCCTGGATTCTTCCTTCTATATTGGCAGATTTAATTGCTCTGCCTAATCCTTCCATCATGACAATAAAGAGGAATGGGGAGAGCGGTTCTCCTTGTTGGAGGCCTCTCGAAGGCCTAAAGGTTCTAGATGGAGAGCCATTAAGCAGGATTGACAAATTAGCTGTAGTAACAAGGGCCATTACCCATCTTATCCAGTTGTGGTCGAAGTCGTATGCTATTAGTACTTCCCTAATGTATGACCAATTGAGCTTGTCATAAGTTTTCGCTAGGTCAAGCTATACGATCATCCCCACTTTCTTATTGATCTTAAGAGAATGGACCACCTCATGAGCTTGAATGATGTTGTTTAGAATTTTCCTTCCTTCCACATAACCAGTTTGCTCCTCATACACAAGCATTGGAAGTAGGGGCTTGAGTCTGTTTGCAATAACTTTGGAAGTAATTTTGCACACCACATTGCATAAAGATATGGGTATAAATATTTCTGGTGTCATAGCTTTTTCCTTCTTTGGAATCAAAGCTATGAAAGAAGTATTAAGTGCCCTCAAAACGGTTTTGGATCTTCTCGAGTCCTCCACAACTTCAAGGGTATATTGTTTGACTATTTCCCAGCGTGCTCTGAAGAAGTCAACATTGAACCCATCCGGTCTTGGAGTTTTCCCATTTTGCATTTCTTTGATGACTTCTGTAACTTCCTCTTCAGTCATTGGTCTATTAAGATTGTAATTGTCTTCCCTGGTTACAAGCTTTGGAATGTATTTTGTGAAGTTGTTGATAAATTGTGATTTGTCTACGAGAGGCTCCTCTGCTATGCTTTGGAAATGTTGTACCATAGCACATTCCATTTCTTTGTGGTTGCTAAGCTCTTTCCCTTGAGTGTCTCTGAGTTTTGAAATCCTGTTATGTGACCTGTGATCCATGGTTGACTTGTGAAAAACTTTGTGTTTTTGTCCCCTTCTTTAAGCCATTGCACTCTCGATTTTTGCCTCCAGAAGATCTCCTCTTGCTGGCATCTATCTTCCTGTTGAAGAGTATCAACTTGCATTTTTCTTTCCTCGGTGAAGCCATCTGTGATAAGGATCTGATTGATTCCTTGTAGTTTCTGTTCAACCTCTCTTTTATCCTTGAAAATATTGCCAAACTCCTTTTTTCTCCATTCTTTAAGCCAGAGTTTGATGTGTTTCAGTCTCTGTTGTAGAAGGAACATATTAGTGCCTAGAATGGGCAAATATTCCACCCACCATTTACCAATATTACTGATGAAGTCAGGGTGAGTAAGCCAGACATTTTGAAACCTGAAAGGTCTGTTCCTCGGAGTGCCTATAAAAGAAGCTTCAATTTGGATAGGCCAGTGATCTGAGCCTCCAAAAGGAAGGATTGATGTAGTTAAGTCAGGGCCAGTGAGAAGGAGGTCCTCCAAGATTATAAATCTATCTAGTTTAGAGGCAACTTGAGAAGCTCCTCCCCTCTTATTGTTCCAGGTGAAAGTACCATTTATTGTCTCCGTGTCCACTAGCCTCATGTCGTTTAGGAAGTTCTGAAAGGCAATGGAGTCTTTGCCTAGTGTTTTGGTCCCACACACACACACACACACACACACACACACACACACACATATATATATATAATTTTATTATTATTTTATTTATTTTTTTTTTATTTTTATTTTATTTTTATTTATTTTTATTTTATTTTATTTTTATTTTATTTTATTTTTTTATTTTATTTATTTTTTATTTTATTTTTTATTTTATTTTTTATTTTTATTTTTATTTATTTATTTATTTTTATTTATTTATTTATTTATTTATTTATTTTTTTTCTGTAAGAGATCCGATCATATTAAAATCCCATCCCAGAATCTAGGGCATAACAAGATGTCTCTCTCTCAACTCCTCCAGTAAGGTGAGAAGCCTGAGTTTGTCTTCAAGTTTTTGAGGACCATAGACATTTGTGATCATATATATTTCCTTATCACCCAAAGGTTGGATCACAATTTAAAGGTAGTTCCTGGATGCTTCAGCATCCAAGATTCCAAGTTTCTGGGGATTCTAGAGTGTGAGAATCCCTCCTGTCATGTTGTCTACTTTAACTTTTAGATACTCATACTTAATGAGCCATTTTCTATGTATCTCTTTGATTTTATCTATTGAACATTTTGTTTCCTGGATAAACACCATGTCTGGTTTTTCTTCTTTTATTCTATTGCTAAGATTTCTTTGTTTCCTTTTACTTCCTAGACCCCTAATGTTCCAGGTTGTGAGATTCATTATGAAAGATTTGTAAAGAGTAACTAGTAAGATATTTCATCTTACCTAAGTTAATCATGAGTTTCCAACACTCTGTCAGCAACTCATTCTGTATTTTCCTTCCTCTTTTCATGCCTGGGTTCTTGGAAGAGTGTCCTGATGTTGCCTCCATCGTTTTAACCCCTCTATTTCTTAGCTGTCATGGTTTCTTTTGACTCTATAACCCTTTGCTTGAGATCTCCAGAGGAAGAGTTGTTGTCCTCTATCAAAATCCTCTTGTGGTAGAGATTCCACCCCTTTGGTGGTTCCCTGCTCCAAGAACTTTTCTAGATCTAGATTCTCCCTCTCAAGAATCTCCTGTAGTTCGTGGTCCTCTGTTCCAACTTCACTTGGGGTCATCTCATGGTCCCTGCCAAGTTCCATGAAGCTTGGCAGATCTTCCTTTAGTTTGTTGTTCTCAGGTACATCCTCCATGCTAGCATCTTTTTCCTTCTTTGCAGGATTATCCTCTGATGCTTGGTTCATCGCATTGTTCCCACCTTCTTCTTCTACAATTTTGAAACTATTATGACTTGGGTGTTTATCCTCACTAGTTTTCCTTTGGTACTTTTTTCCTCCTTTCCCTTTGCCTCCCATCTTGGTAAAGCCTTCGAGGTCATTGTCTTTGTTGGTTTCATATTGTTCTCCACTTTGTTTAAAGGGCAATATCTGATGAGGTGTCCGTGTTCATGACATTTGCAACATCTGAAAGGGACATATTCATAGTCCATCGCTTGTAGCCATTCTTCATCATAAACTTCTAGGATGATTTCATCTGGAAGTGCTCTTGATAGGTCCATTTATACACATATGCGAGCAAAGGAGGTGTATTTTCTTCACAGAGTCGCCTCTGATATTTTTAAAAATAACGTAATTTATTGCCTATGGCCTTTAAGGATTCAGGTAGACAGTAATCTAAAGGCAGGGAGTAGAGTTGTATCCATACCGGTATTGATGTAAATGTTTCTCGTTCCAGGACAAAATTCATCACCCATGGTCGCATGTAGAGGCCAGCCGCAGCATAAAAGTATGGTCCTCCTTCGAACACTCTGTCTTTGTCCTCTAGGTTTGTGAACACCATTATGAAGAAACCCTTGGACCCAAGGTGGAGGGTTATTTCCCCCTTAGGTTTCCATTGGTTTCTTATCCAAAACTGCAAAGCCTTCTCCGTTGGCCATATCCCCATAAATTTACATATGACTGCGTATGCCGCCATGTGATTCCTCTGCTCCTGTAGCGCCAGATTATTTAAAACAACCAGGGGTTTAATGGTTGACTTGGGTTTGCAGAGTCCTGTCACACTCCCGTGTTCATCTCTTTGATTGCTGCCTTCTGTTCCCTTCTCTCCTCTGACTTCCTCATGATTCTCTTCCTGCTCATGCAAACTGATGTTTTCCAGCTTTTTTGTATTGAGCCTCTCCGTTTCTGCCTCCATTGGTTTTTTGAAGAGATTTGAACCCGCTTCCTTGCTTCTATTTGCCACTACATGGTTGTAGGAGGGAGTAGAACTCCCCCCTGCTTGCCCCTCCATGGCTACCAGCAATAATCCCCTTTTGGTCCAAACCCTCGTTCTGCGCTTTCCCCCACAGCGCCATCTCTATCTGTTCTCACCATAAATTAACTATCAAATAGGGTAGGTCTTTTTATTTCAAAACAATCAACTCGTAATACTTAAAACAATGAAGTATTTATAAAAATAATTACACAATAATTAAAAATTGTTGTCTCCACTGACATTGTATTATTAGCATTATCCTAAATAATAAAACTGATATTTTGTAGAATGTTAGGTAAGGTGGATGACTGCATGAAGAGGTGGCTCTGTTTTGGTGGATTTGGTTGCTGAATCAACCAAAAACTATGTTGTGCTGGCTGATAATTCTTACTGCATCCGAGTTACTTTTTAATCCAGTAAATCACATAGTTCCTCCCACCTTTTTTCATATGGAATGGTTAACTTATTTACCCTTCGGTAAGTCTCATCAACCTTAGTATACTTTGTAAATGTTGGCTTTATTGTGAAGACATTTTTCACCTCATTCTGGATAAAGAAATCATTTCCCATTGTCTCTAAGAATGCTCTAGCTGTCATGCTGCCTTTTATACCGCTGAATTTGATACTGCTTCTGGCCACTTCCTTCATCTTCAGAACATAATCTTCTTGAGTAATCAGTTTATCATTAATCACATATATGCTGGGAAATATTTTCTAAACTAATGCTTCAATCCAATAGAAAAACCTGTTCACTCCCACCTCTAACGTTTCACATCTCTCCTCCAATTGATCAATGGGATTTCTTTTAGTCAAAACCTTCTTGACTTCCAAGATGGTGGTAGTCTTGTCACTAATTCCTAACTCTTCAAGTTCATATTTATTCTTTGAATTTCAGAAATTTGATGATATTGGAGGCTTTTGTAGGCATGTCTCCCATCTTTTCCCTTACTTGAACAATGGTTTCAGTGCCTTTTGTATCAGTTCTTTCTGTTCAAAAATGATTTGGATACATGGTCGAATCTCATTCATGGAGTCTAGAATAACCATCCAAATGGTTTCCTTGGCTTGGGCCAAGGTTTGACCAATTGATGTATCCTTCTCCACCTTTTGTAACCTCTCTAGTAGCCTTTGTGACTTCTGCACTTCAATTAGACGAAAAGATTCAATTCTGGCTTTCTATTCTTGTAGAGCTTTGAGCTTCCGATTCAACTTATTAACTTATTCTAACTAGATTGACATATTTTCCAGTGTTTTTCTCACTTGTTCAACACTTGTAGTTTGAGTTGAAGAAGTTTTTGCAGTTGTTGTTCTTGTAGTTGGGATTTGAGTGATGGGTATAACATCCAAGGGGACTATGGCTACCCTTTGACTCTACTCTTTCTCTTTGATCATTTTCTCCATTTCTGCCTCCGTCTATCTGATCTGAATATTCATCTCTTTAAGGATTTTATCTACTTCTTCTCCTACTGACCCGACGTTGCATATGAAAGGGCCCTCTTGTGCCTTTACCTGAAACTAGGACTTCTTATTTTCCACCACAAAGTGAATATCGTCTGAATTTAACATTTGAATGATGTATTCCAGGGAAAAAATCCTCATGGGGAGGTATTTTGGGAGCTTGTATGGTGCTAACTCGCATCCATAAAATCCGATTTTTGTGTAATTTTGGTATAAAAACCAGTCTCTAGTCCTTGCCCGATCTGTCAAAAGTATAATCCTTTTGATGTCTTTAGTGATTCTGGGTTGTGCTGAGCTGTTTAGGATATTCAGAGCTGGGTGAAAAAAAATATTCAATGAACTTTTTGTAAGAGAATTCTTGCTTCTCTTTCATCACTAAAGAAGTCCTAAATATCACAAGCTGTTGGTTTCCCTCTTCATCTAGCTTCTGCATGGAAAAACTGAACCTTTCTACTTGATAATATAGAAACGTATAAATTAAAATTGAAGTGTAATTAAACACTTGTTCTGTTGGAAATTTAAGAAACTGCTCATAGATGTTATTAACCACGAATTGACTGAAATTAAACAAAAAGATGGTTTGCTATCTGTAGAAAAGATGGAAAGGAAGCCTAGAATGGTTTCATCTACCCACTAATCAGAATAATAACCCCGAATGTATGAAATTATGGTTATAATCTGTTTATCTTGATCAGGGAAGATTGAGGAAGGGTATGGAGGATTCTTCTTTGGTAATTGGGCATTTTCTGGTAAGAAGATCTCAAAAATATTGGCTCTTGTAGCAAAATTAAGCTTCTGATAGAGTTGGGTGAGGGCTTCTTAGGAAAATGGGGCACTGTTTTCCACAGGGGGAGTTAGCATCATCTAGTTTATAGATTGGGCAGTAATTGTAAAAAGGATCTCACGAGATGGGGTCATAATGGATCTTTGGCTAGGAATATAACAGGCTTGGCATCTCCTGGTGAATTCAAGGGCATGGAAGGTTAGAGGGAAAATATAGTTAGGAATATTGGACTCCCAGAGTCCATTTTCATCTGTTTTGTTAGCGTGTTTTTCCTCTAGCCAACAATAAATCTCCAAAATTCATGGTCGCACTGTGTCTCACTGATCTTATAATCCATATCAGCTAATGGAATATGATCTAAGTCTATGGATGAAGGGATTAATGGATTAACATGGTTCTCTTGGTTCTTTCTCTTTGGAGGCATATTTAGATTAGTGAATAATTAATGGTGATGGAAGGAAAATCTTACCAGGAATAAATTTAAGGTTATGAGCAGTCAGGGGAGGGGAGACAGAATGTTGAAAATTTGATTTTCTTCAATAATATTTTGAACCTGGTCGCTTTGAAAAGAAACCTGGGAATTAAGGAGAATAAGCTAGTGAAAGGGACAAAGAAGACGGTTCAAGTTTTTTCAAGGAAGGATGTCAAAGTCCATTGGAGGTTGGCGCAGGACCATTGAAGTCGAACGGTTACCCAGGAAGGAGAATTGAATGCTCAATGGTAATTTTGTCAGGAAAACATTTAATTCGGTAATGGCTAGGAAACGTGGTGGAATAGGAGTGGTAGAGGTGTTGGGTAGGGAACCGGTAAAGAGATGTGGGGAAGACAGTTTTCAGAGGGGGTAGGAGGCGATAAGTGGTATTGGGGGGGGTGTGAAATGAAGGGAAGACACCACAAAAGGATGGGGCCCAACGGAGAATACCACCTTTTCAGACCCCCCTGGTGATAAAGGTAGGATGGAGAGGGGAGGGGGGCGCGAAAATAAGTGACTGTCATCGATCGTGTAGAGTGGTGAATCCTAATGATTTGACGCGGCCTCCTTTAACCATCAATGACAAAACAACATTTTTGTCCATATGCGCCTTTGATTTTTTTTTTTGGAACTTACGATAATCTTTAGGATATAAAATATGTAAAAAATACTTTATCCCCATCGTGCCTTTCTTTTACATTATCACTGAAAATTGGTGTAAAGGGAACATACATACATTTGTCAAAACCAAACTATTTCTACCTACCCTCTTTCTAGGCTAACATTTTTTATTTTTTTAAAGGGGTACATTTAGACTAGCAAGCCCATGTTATTTTCTTTTATGAAAAATGAAAAACTACTTAAATCCTATCACTTATTTCTCGTTTTGATTCAGATTAAATAATTGAATCAATGCCATTTTCTACCTAACTAATGATTTACCAAGATTAAACTGTTTGGCAAATCTTTATTCTCTAGTCTAATTTGCAGAAATTCAAACATGTTTAACCATGATTATATTGTATGATTAAACAAATAACTAGTCATTGTGGCATTTTTAAGCAAACTGCACACAACCTTTATTTATCAATCATGAAGAGGACTATCTGTCAATAGTGGCATTTATATTTGCAACACTTTTAATATTATTTTCTTTTTGTTTTCCTTTCTTTGATGGGGTTCTATCTTTTATAGTTTTTTTTCAATGTTTTTTGTTTTCCTTTTTTTTTTGTTTATACTCTTTTCATTTTTATTCTATTTACTTTTGGAAACCATTTGTAGATTGACAATTATTTACAATATGAGATTTCTGAGATAAAATACTCAATCACCTTGAGATCCTATAAATTATAGGACCCTAATAGTGGCTCTAGCTGGGGATGGCACTCTCCATGCGAGTTGCCAACAACATTTGATCAGTAGCCTTTAGTGTTCCATTTTAGCAATATCTACACTTGATTTCTTTTGTTGTTGGAGTAATTATGGAAACATATCAATCAAAGCTTAGGGCCTTCTCTGTGGGCTTCAACTTTTGTCAGTAGGTCAGTCAATCAAAATAATAAAACAATTATATTTACAATGGTTTGACGTAAGAAAAATTTTTTTTGCTAAGAGAAATAATGCTTCAGCATTCTGCCATTCACAGGTCCACCAGACATTTCTTTTCCATTTGGATGTTTAAGTAAAAATGCATTGTGTCCTTTGAAAGCATCAATTATATAAGGTCATGTCCATAGATTGTCAAAATTTCCATGCTTTCCTTTGTCCTCTCTTCTAGAATCCCATTTTAAAACTCTGTCGCCTAAGGCGAAATCATATTCTTTAGTTCTTCTATCAAAAATCTTTTTGATATTCTCCTGGATGACCTGAGCTTTAGTGTAGACTTCCTCCTTGGATTGCTGCAATTGAATAGCCTGATCAATCCTCCTCTAGATGTCATTAGGCTCAACCTGCAATTCCTGAGTTATCTTCATAAATGGAACTCCCAAAGAAGATGGAAAAACAACATCCATCCCATAAACCAATTGGTATGGTGACATGCCAATTGATTTCTTTGTTGTGAGCCTATCAGCCCAAAGCGCATTTATTAACTTATTGTACCATGAATTTTTGTTCTCTTATAGCAACTTTTTAATAATGATTACCAGACT
Organism: Pinus taeda; assembly: GCA_000404065.3. Lineage (NCBI taxonomy): Eukaryota > Viridiplantae > Streptophyta > Pinopsida > Pinales > Pinaceae > Pinus > Pinus taeda. The sequence goes on from APFE030439002.1 coordinate 26,838, forward strand.
CTTATTTGAAGATTCAACCAACCCATTACCCTGTGGGTAATAAGCAGTTGGATTTCCTAAGGTAATATGATACTTATTGTAGAAGTCTATCATTTTCTTGGATTTAAAAGCTGCAACATTATCTGTAATGAGCTTGTTGGGATAGCCAAATCTAGACAAGATATTGGTTTCCAAAAATTTGATAATAACTACATTAGTAGCCAAGCTGGAAGGTGTGGCCTCAATCCATTTAGTGAAGTAATCGGTAGCTGTGAGGATCTATTTATGTTGGGAAGAGGATGGTGGATGGATTTATCCAATGAAATCCAATCCCCATTGTTGGAAAGGACTTTCAACAAATATGGGTTTTAAAGGCAGAGGCAATAGCTTTCTTCCCCCCTTAAATATTTGGCATTTTTGGGAAGATGTTACCTTCTTATGAACATCAACGAAAAGGGTAGGCCTGTAGAAACCAACTCTAAGGATCTTATTAGCAGTGTTTTTCCAATATAGATTTCCACTTCAATCACCTTCATGGAATTCCTGTATTGTTCTTTCTGCATGATCTTTCATTAGACACTTTAGTAAAATACCACCAGCATCTTTCCAATATAAAACATTAACTATGATGTAAAATTTTATTGCTTTTGATTTTAGAGATCTAGCCTTTGTCTTAGTTAAACTAGGAGGATAATTTAAATTGAATAAAACAAAAATGAGGTTTGCATACTAGGGTGAGGTCATAAAAGCCTCATATAATTTTGGAGTCACCTACTCCTCTTGATCATCTAGTGCAACTACAAAGTTGATATCCAATGCATTAAAGTTAGATTCAACCATCAATTTGGCTAATACTTGTCCTTTAATAAGCTTGGTGGGAGTGATTTCTATGTCATACTCAAGAATGATGGCAATCCATTTGCCTCTTTTACCATCTGGTCCATTTTGGGTTAAAATATCCTTGACCACAACATTTGGTACATAAGCGAGTATGTGAGAATGGGGGATATACACCCTTAAATATTTGATTGCTTTTATTAATGTGAAGGCATGTTTTCCATTATATTATACTTTAATGCAACATCCCTTAAAGCCTTGCTGAAGAAAGCAATGCACTGTTCAAATCCATTTTTTTTTTTTTTTTTTTTAGGTAAAAGAACAACTGCAACAGTTTGTTCAGATGAAGATGAAAAGATTATAAAATCCTTGGTGAAATCTGGACTGATCACGATTGGTGCTTTTGTCAATGCTTGTTAAACTTGATCAAATGATTGCCTAGCCTCAATGTTCCATCTTATTTCTGAATCTCTTTTCAACATATTTGTTATGTTTTTGAGGAGTTCTGCAAGGTTGGGGATGAATCTCCTTAGGAAGTTTATCCTGCTAATAAATGATTGAAGTTCCTTAATGTTTCTAGGATGGTTGATTTTCAAAATGGCTTCAATCCTTTTGGGATCAATTTTAATACCTTCCTTAGAGATGATATGACCGATAAGTTTTCCCTCTTCAAGGCCAGAAAGTGTTTTCTTAGGATTTAGTGAAATTCCAAACCTTTTGCATTTCTCAAATACTCTCCTCAGATGTAACAAATGTTCTTCGTCAGTTTTAGAATAAATAGTAATGTCATCTAGATAGATCACAATAAACTTGCCAATTTCATCAACAAAGGCAATATCCATTGCTCTTTGAAATGGTGGCTCTAGCATTTATTAATCCAAAAGGCATATTCACATACATGAAGGTACCCCATGGAGTAGTAAAAGATGTTTTGTCTTGATCATTAGGGTGAACTAAAACCTGATTGTAGCCTGAGAAACCATCTAATAAGGAAATCCTAGAAGATCCAACTACCTTTTGTAAGATATGATCCATTTTTGGTAAAGGGTAGTTGTCCTTTAGGGAAGCTTTATTAAGGTTTCTAAAAGCTATGCATAATTTGATTTCACCTGTTTTCTTCCTAGTTGGTACTATATTGGAAACCCATTTAAAATACCTAAGAGGGACTATGATTTTAGAATGATACATTCGTTTAATTTCTTTCTCAATTAGAGGCATCAATACTTGATTTATTCTCCGAAGTTTTTGTTTAAATGGTTTCTAATCCTCTTTGATTGGAATTTTATGTTGTATAATCTCTGTATCATAAGTTTTTAGATCTTCATAACTCGAGGCAAAAACATCAATGAATTCCTTAAATAAAGTAATGTATTTTTTATTGATTTATTTATTATTATTTATAATTAATTAATTAGTTATTATTATTATTATTATTATTATTATTTATTTATTTAATTTAATTTAATTTATTATTTATTTCTTTATTTCTTATTTTAATTTTTTTAATTTTAATTTTTAATTAATTAATTAATTTTATTTATTTAATTTTAATTTTATTTTTTATTTTTCAGTAGTTGGCAGTGATTTGGACAGTTTTATGATTTCACTACCTATGTTGCACTCTTCTACTGCTGCTCCTGTGGGCTCAATCTTAGGCTTCTTAGCTACATATGTGAAGTCAAGTAATTTTTCTAGTGGAACTAAACCTCTAGGTAAAACATTATCCTTTAACTGAAGTGTTTCACACTCTTCTTTCTACGGATCTATCTCAAGCAATTCTAATTTATTTACAACTTTATTTATGTGTATATTTACATCTGAGTTGTCTAACTTCCTTTCTACATTAGAATGTACAACTATTTTATTTTCTAATTTAGACTCTAAGTCTATACTATCATCTTCATATTCATCCTTAGACAACAAAAAACTTTCAATTTGTTTATCATTCCCAAACACATGCAAATACTTCATATTATCTGGTACAATTGGTCGATGTTTCACTTCCACTGTATATTGTTGATTAGGGTAAGGCATTTTACAAGAGTTGGTTGAAAAATCCAGACTATTAGCCAGGATATTTTGATTTCTAGAAATTGCAGAAAGGTCATATTCCACAAAACTCTCTAGAAAATCAAGCACAACATTTCTGTATGCTCTCAATCTAGGGTGTTTGGCCGAATACTCTCCATTGATTTGTTTTTTGATTAAATTGGCATCCCCTTGAATGCATATTCTCTTGGCACCCAATCTTTTGAACAATTTCAATCCTAATATAAGGGCTTCATAGTCGGCTATGTTGTTTGTATATTGAAAGTTAAGCCTGTATGAATGACCTTCAACATGATTGTTTGTTGTGTTTACAACCCACACTCCTGCTCCAGAACCATGTTTGCTAGAAGAGTCTTCAAAGCTCAAGTTCCAAAGAGGTTGATGTAGAGTGTTTTGTTCTACTGCTTGTGTTTGGTTTGGATATATTTTAGAAACATCAGTTTTTGCTTTGGTAGCCTGAGTTTTGATGTCTCCATCATTATAAAAATGAAAGAGTCTAAATCTGAGTGGACAGAGTAGAGATGGTAGTTGTGAGGCTTCTCTTGACTACTCACCATGAATTTCATAAAAGTTTCCCTATATAATCGTCTTTGTTGATAAAAAACTGGTATGGTGGCAAATGTTATATTCATTTGTAGGGTCCCTTGTAACTTTTCTGCACATGAGCACGACAACAACATGCCATACTAAGGGGGTATATCTGCAACCACTATGTCCATTACTGGACTTTTTGTTGGGATTCGAGCTAAAGTAACACAGAGGTATTTGATGAGACCTAGAAATTTCACTTTGTTGGAATCAAAGGAATATAAATCTTTATAAGGTCTGGTAATGTCAAGTCCTAGTTTTTCCATAATAGCTTTAGGCATTAAATTGTGGGAAGCACCTGAATCTAACATAACATTATGGAGAATCTTATCATGAATATTTAGGCTAACATAGAATTAAGGAACACCCCCTTCCTATGGCTTTCCCTCAACTTCTGGCCCAAATAAGAGTTCAGGATGGTCATCATTCAAATTAACAGAATCTATTTTTCCCCTATGTTTAGAGCTTTCATCACTTGAGGTCTATACATATTCTTGTTCATTAAATCTATTAGAGGAATGAAAATTTTTAGTTTTGCTAATTAATTCTCAATGTTGAACAATGTTTGAATCTTAATCAGGTTGGTAAAATCAGATTGATCAGTAATTTCTTTTGATATAGGTTCTTTTCATTGACTTGTGGTTGGGATATCAGTTTGAGTAGTTTTGGAAACACTATCAACTATCTTTTTGGCAGGAGTTTCTACTTTCTTTTTGCCAGAATTATCAATAGTTTTCTTAAGAGAATTATCTGTGGTTTTCCTAGAATCAGTGTTAGAGGATTTCTTAGCATGATTCTCAGAGTTTTTATTATTGAGAGTTTCTGAAGTCTTTTTGCTCCAAAGGTTATATTGCCTATGGACTTCCATAATGGAATTCTCAAAACCTTTTTTATATTCATCTGATTCCTCAGAGTCAAGTTCGGTTTGAGTTAGGAGGAAAAGTTCTTGCTCCTCTTGAGTGAGAAAAATAGTTTCATCATCATTTATTCCCATTAAATATATTTTTCTGTCATCTAAATATTCAATAATATTACCCTCATCATCAGTATGGTTTTCCTAAAAGGGAGGCTGGACTTACTAGTCTGGACCCTTTTGTTCTTGTTGTTTGATTTAGGGAATATTTCTTCTGAAGTTTTGGTTCCTATTTTGAGGAGTAGTTTGATTTTCTCTCATTTGAGCTTGATTATTTACGTTTACTCTTTGCATCATATTTTCCACTACCCTCACTAGGTTATCAATTTTGTGATCAGAAGTAGAAGTGGAAGGCTCTTCTTTAATGGTAACCCTACATTTAGATTTTAGTTTGGCCTTCTTGGCTAATATGTTAGCTTCAAATTTTATAGAATTGGCTTGCATTTCTTCTAAAGTTGTCGGGTTTCTCTCTCTAAGTTGACACTCCATGTCTACATCAAAACCATCAGGAAAATCAATTAAAGCTAGACCAGTGGAGGGTTTGATGCCTGTAGGAATTGCATTGTAAATAGTGTTAAACCGTTCACAATATTCCTCCATAATTTCATTGGGTTTTCTTTTAAGTCTTTTATATTCATTCAGGATTTGAAGTGGTGTTTTCTTGATTTCCCATCTAGCTAAGAAATTTTGATGGAATGCATCAAGGTTGGCAATACTTCCTGCAAGTAAACTCCTAAACCATTTTTTGACATCACCTCCCAAACTTTGAGTAAACAATCCATCTTTACTTCTGCCTCATCTACTTCTTGAAGATAAAAAAACATAATTCATTCTATCTATGTGTTTCTAAGTAGTACGAGAACCAGTGTTATCAACTTTTATAATTTTGGATTGATAGTTTGCAGGCATATCATTTAGCTGGCCTGGTAATACCAAAGGTGCATACCTAGCTGCCATAGCTGGTGTGAGAATTTGACTGGAAGATGGAACTGTGAAAGGTGTAGTTGTAGTAACTATAGGGATAGTATGAACAACAGTATGAGTTATAATAGGTGAAAAAGTAGAGACTATAGAATGAGTAGGACTAGGGGGTTGTATATTGACAGATTGGGGAGACTGGGTGAACAAAGAAATTGCTACAATTGTTAAAGCTAAAAATTCAACAAATTGTTGAATATAAGCTTCTTTAATGGCTTGGTCCAAAACCGATACTAGACCCTATAATTTATCAAATTGTTGTAGGTATTCTACATCAAGATCTAATTCAGGAGGCTGAGTTTGGGGTATATATTGTTGCAATAAAGCTTCATCAATGATAGTCTCATCTACAAAACTCTCAGATTTTGTCCTAAAAAAAGTATGCTGGAAATGAAAATCAAACTCTATGCCTTGAATAGTTTCAAGCTTCTCAAGAAGAGAATTAGACCTTGACAAAGGAATGTTCTGAAGAAGAGAGTTGAACCTAGACAAAGGACTATTACAACCCTGGCTCTCTGTAAGACTTATCTTTCTCACTGATTCATCCGGATTATCTAAAAATTCAGCAGGGTTGGGATCTGGGTGAGCTCTAGTGAAAATTATTTTAGGAATGAGATCTATTGAAAACTCATCACACAGCTAATAAAATTATAATTAATAACACACTCAAATATATACAAAGATTACAACCTCAGATCATGTATTTCATTGTGATATAAGAGTTTTTGATTTACTGAAATACTGATTGACTACCAACTATTTTCAGTTAAAAGAGTATTCTTCCCCAACATGGTCGCCACTATGTTGTCGTTCTGTATTTTTGAGGTTGAGGGAGTAAACACATAGGAAAACATCAAAACCACTTTGGAAGCTAGGATCTAGCCCTGCCAGCTTCATAGAGGGATCTCTTTGTAAAATTTTGCTATGTTGATGTGAATTTTAGGCTAGTATTACTGTACTGATTGTTTTTGATTGGATTGCTTGGTTGATTGAAGTTTTGTAATTCCATTGGGCTATGGAGTCTAAATATCAATTGGATTTGCATCAAACTTTGAAGGAGTTTCACAGGGCAAGCTAGGTTGCACTAGTTGGATCTTTTAGAATTTCAAATGAGTTATGAAACAAAAGAAATGTAAGATTCAGTAGAAACTAAGGAGCAATGAAAGATTCCTTAAATTGACTTCAGAAGAAAACATATAAATTACTAACAACCAAAATAGGGTGTTCTGTATAACATATCTTATTCATCACAATTTCTGTTATGCAATTAAGCTTTTCAGAAGTGACAAAGAAAGTAGACAATGATTAAACACATAAAATGAAGAAAAACATTACCATTTCATACACCACATAATCCTGTGAAGAATTTCCTTGTATTATTAATGCTTCCAGCAACTTGGAAATTACAATTTGGCAGAGGAAATTATTTTCAACAATCAACTCATAATACTTCAAACAGTGATGTATAAAAATAATTACAGAATAAGTACAAAATCGCTGTCTCAACCGACAATGTATTATTAGCATTATCCAAAATATTAAAATTGATCTTTTGTAGAATGATAGGAAAGTTGGATGGTTGCATGAAGAGGTGGTTGTGTTTTGGTGGATTTGGTTGTTGAATCAGCCTAAAACTGTGCTGCACTAGCTGTTGTGCTGGTTGATAATTCTTACTGCATCCGAGTTACTTTTTAATATAGTAAATCACATAGTTCCTTCCATATTTTTTCATATGGAATGGTTAACTTATTTACCCTTCGGTAAATCTCATCAACCTCAGTATACTTTGCAAATGTTGGCTTTACTGTAAAGACATGTTTCACCTCATTCTAGATAAAGAAATCATTTCCCATTGTCTCTAAGAATGCTCTAGCTGTCATGCTGCCTTTTATACCGCTGAATTTGATACTGCTTCTGGCCACCTCCTTCATCTTCAGAACATAATATTCTTGAGTAATCAATTTATCACTAATCACATATATGTTGTGAAATCATTTCTGAATTAATACTTCAATCTTGTTGAAAAACCTGTTCACTCCCAACTCTAGTGTTTCACATCTTTCCTCCAACTGATCAATGAGATTTCTTTTAGTCAAAACCTTCTTGAATTCCAAGATGGTGGCAATCCTGTCACTAATTCCTAACTCTTCAAGTTGATATTTATTCTTTGAATTAAGGAATTTGATGATATTGGAGGCTTCTGTAGGCATGTCTCCCAGCTTTTCCATTACTAGAACAATGGTTTCAATGGCCTATTAGTTCTTTCTGTTCAAAAAAGGTTTGGATACATGGACAAATCTCATTCATGGAGTCTAGAATACCCATCCAAATGTTTTCCCTAGCTTGGGCCAAGGTTTGACCAATTGATGTATCTGTCGCCACTTTCTGTAACCTCTCTAGCAGCCTTTGTGACTTCTACACTTCAATTAGAAGAGAAGCTTCAATTTTGGCTTTCTGTTCTTGCAGAGCTTTGAGATGCCCATTCAAATTATTAATTTCTTCTGGCTGGATTATTTTCCAATTTTTTTGTCACCTATTTAGCGCTTGTAGTTTGAGTTGAAGAAGTTGCTGCATTTGTTGTTCCTGTAGTTGGGATTTGAGTGATGGGTATAACATCCAAGGGGACTATTTCTACCCTTTGACTCTGCTCTTTCTCTTTGATCATTTTCTCCATTTCTGCCTCCATCTATCTTATTTGAATATTATGCTCTATGATTAGCTTCATCATGTCAGACTTCTGTGTCTCATTTTCTTCAATATATTTAGCCAAGGGATCCTATATGGTTTGTAGTTTTAGTTACTTTCTCAATGCTGCAATGTCAAGTTTTCTCTTCTTGATGATCTCCTCTGCAACATTTATATCTTTAGGATCATATCCTATCTTTACTACCAAATCTTCCAAATGTTTGATCCTATTTTTCTTTGCTAAAGAAGATATCTTTTTCATTTTTAACTGGGATTGAATGTTTGCATATGAAATCTACAGCTTAGATAATGACATGGAAGTATTAGTAAAGGTAGAGGAAATCATCTCACCAGTCTGTTTATGCATCTCCATTTGATCAATGGGATGGATATCTTTGGTGTTGAATTCAAATGATGTGCTCTTGTAATCTGCTGGTGTCTTTCGATGTGGAATTTGGGCCTCAAGGAAGGCCATCTGCATCTTTCCTTATTTTGTATCAAAAACTGATAGTAGTCTGCTTTGTGAGCTGGAAGTGTGCTTCCAAAACTGATTGTAGGTGTTGTTCTTAAGAATTTCATTATGAAGTTTAATCTTTCAATACCTGTCAAAAACAATTTTTTCCTTTTCTCCTTGGACATCTTGCGAAGATAACTCTGTTTCGTTTTGACCATGTGAAATTGAAGGTCCAATAGGATATATAATAAACTTGCTGCTTTCAGGTGGTGAGTCTCCAATTATGATGGCATCTTGGTCTTCTACCTCCTTTTCTGCATTTGTCCTAGGAGTCATCTTTGCTCTTTTCATGTAACTAATTCTGTAATCCTTTGCCTCACTACCTGTTGTTGATGATGATCCCTCCTATCTATGCCTTTTACTTGTTTTCTCTTGAGGAGTGGGAGTCTATAAATTTGAAGTAGAAAACAATTGTTCTTCATCTTCTTGTAATGTATTCTCTACCCATTCTGACTAGTTCACATATTTCTCTATCTCAGGCCTTGAGGTATGAATATATGGAGTAGTTTTGTTTTCTACTCTCAGCTTAGAAATGATACCTGAAGGATCATAAGACCATGTGAAACTCAGGCTGAATTTCATCTTTTTAAGGATTTTATCTTCTTCTTCTCCTGCTAACCTAGTGTTGCATATGAAAGGGCCCACATGTGTCTTTATCTAAAACTGGGACTTCCTCTTTGCCAACACAAAGTGAATATCATCTGAATTTAACATTTGTATGATGTATTCCAGGGAAAAAAATCCTCATGGAGAGGTATTTTGGGAGCTTGTATGGTGCTAACTCGCATCCATAAACTCTGATTTCTATGTGATGCTGGTATAAATACCAGTCTCCAGTTCTTGCTTGATCTGTCAAATGTAGAATCCTTTTGATGTTTTCACTGATTCTGGGTTTTACTGAGCTGTTTAGGATATTCATAGCTGGGTGAAAAAAATCTTCAATGAACTGTTTGTAGGATAATTCTTGCTTCTCTTTCATCACTAAAGAATTCCAAAATATCATAAGCTGTTGGTTTCCCTCTTCATCTAGCTTCTGCATGGAAAAACTGAATCTATCTGCTTGATAATATCGAAACATATAAATTAAAATTAAAGTGTAATTAAACACTTGTTTTGTTGGAAATTTAAGAAACCACTCATGGATGTTATCAACCAGGAATTGAATGAAATTAAACAAAATATATGGTTTTCTATCTTTGGAAAAGGTGGAAAGGAATCCTAGAATGGGTTCATCTACCCATTGATCAGAATAATAATGTAGAATGTATGAAATTATGGTTATAATCTGTTTAGCTTGATCGGGGAAGATTGAGGAAGGGTATGGAGGATTCTTCTTTGGTAATTGGGCATTTGATGGTAAGAAGATCTCAAAAATATTGGCTCTTGTAGCAAAATCAAGCTTCTGATAGAGTTAGGTGAGGGCTTTTTAGGAAAATGGGGCACTATTGTCCACAGGGGGAGCTAGCATCATTTGGTTTATACATTGGGCAATAATTGTAAAAGGGATCTCACCAGATGGGGTCATAATGGCTCTTTGGCTGGGAATATAATAGGCTTGGCATTTCCTGGTGAATTCAGGGTCATGGAAGGTCAGAGGGAAAATATAGTTAGGAATATTAGACTTCTAGAGTTCAATTTCATCTGTTTTGTCAGCATGTTTGTCCTCCATCCAACAATAAAGCTCCAAAAATTCATAGTCGCATTCTGTCTCACTGATCCTATAATCCCTACCAGCTAATGGAATATTATTTAAGTTTATGGATGGAGGGATTAATGGATGTTCTCTTGGTTCTTACTCTTTGGAGGCATATTTAGATCAGTGGACAATTAACAACGATGGAAGGAAAATCTTACTAGGAATACATTTGAGGTTATGAGTGGTCAGGGGAGGGGAGACCGAACGATGATAATTAGATTTGCTTCAATAATCTTTTGAACCTCGTCTATTTGTAGAGAAACTTGGGAATTAAGGAGAATAATCCAGTGAAAGGGACAAGGAAGACAATTCAAAGTTTTTTAAGGAAGGATGACAAGTTCCGTTGGAGGTTGGCGCGAGACCGTTGAATTTGAATAGTTACATGGGAAAGAGAATTGAATGCAAAATGGTAATTTTGCTGGGAAAACATTTAACTGAGCAACAACTAGGAAACATGGCAGAATAGGAGTGGAGGAGGTGTCAGGTAGGGACTTGGTAAAGAGATAAGGGGAAGACTATTTTTAGAGGGGGTAGGAGGCAGTAAGTGGGATCAACTGCAGGGGTGTGAAATGAGGGGAAGACACCATGTAAGGATGGGGCCTGATGAAGAATACCACCTTTTCAGACCCCCCTGGAAATAAAGGTAAGATGGAGAGGGGGGGATGAAAAATAAACGAGTTCTGTCGATCATGTAGAGTGGAGAATCTCAATGCTTTGACAACGACCTCCTTTAACCATAAACGACGAAACAACTTTTTTGTCCATATGCGCCTTTGATTTTTTGCTTTTGGAACTTAGGATAATAACTAGGATATAAAACATGTCAAAAAATACTTTATCCTCATCGTGTCTTTCTTTTACATTGTCACTGAGACTTGGGGTAAAGGGCACGTACATACATTTGTCAAAACAAAACTATTTCTACCTACCCCCTTTCTAGGTTAACATTTTTTATTTTTGTAAAGGGGTGCATTTAGAGTAGCAAACCCATATTATTTTCTTTAATCATATCACTTATTTCTCCTATTGATTCAGATTAAATAATTGAATCAATGCCGTTTTCTACCTAACTAGTGATTTACCAAGATTAAACTGTTTGACAAATCTTTATTCTCTAGTCTAAGTTACAGAAATTAAACATGTTTAACCATGATTATACTGTATGATGAAACAAATAACTAGTCATTGCGGCATTTTTAAACAAGTTGCACACAACCTTTATTTATCAATCATGAAGAGAACTATCTATCAGTAGTAGCATTTAGATTTGCAACACTTTCAATATTATTTTCTTTTTATTTTTCTTTCTTTGATGGAGTTCTATATTTTATTATTTTTTTCAATGTTTTTTGTTTTTTTTTGTTTTTTTGTTTATACCCTCTTTTCATTTTTATTCTATTTACTTTTTGAAATCATTTGCAGATTGACAATTATTTACAATATGATATCTTTGAGATAAAATACTCAATCACCTTGAGATCCTATAAATTATGAGACCCTAACACGTGCATATATGGAAGATAGTTTCCGTATATGTACAACTTTTGTATATGCACATATATATAAACAATGTAAACTTTGAAATGGGAACTGATATTGTTACCCGTTTTGTAGAGATAACAAAAAGGTGACCCGATTTTGAAAAGGGGTGATGCAAAACACACGTCTTTTTTAGAGCATAGTTTTTGGCACTTTAAATTTTTTTTATGTACATCACATTTCAGAATGGTAGTGATTTTCATGCTGATTTTAAAAAGTGGTAATTCTGCATGATGACATTTTTTTAAAAGACCTATTTTTTGACTTTAAATTTTCTAATGTATGAAATGTAAATAATTATTTTCTAAATTTAATAATTTTGGAAGTGGTCTTCTTCTTTATATATTCATATATATATATTATATTGTAGTTGAGTTTTTTAGTTGTTTTGCATATTTAAAGAAGAAGGTCAATATTTGAATTTTCGATATTCTACATATTTATACATCGTTAATTAAATATTTCAATCTAATAAAATAATTGTCTCTAAAAAACAATAATTTTTAACAACTGACAAAAAAATCATTTTTAACATAAATATAACTAAAAAACCTATACGTTTTGATAATTTTTTTGCTAGAGATGACATGTAAAAATCACAATTTTTATAGGAAAAATTTTAACTAAAAATGGTTATATCTATAATATATATATATTATAATATATATTATATATATATATATATATTATGAATTTCATGTCAAAAAATAATAATAATCACTATTTTTTTTCAAAAAATAATGATTAACATAAAAATGAATGCGAAAATCACATAATACAAATATTGAACACATAACAACTTTAATTGAGTGCTTATTCTTCTCATAAAATGTCAAAGTCAAAACATTACAAGTATAACTAATTAATAGTTTCCAAAAATGAGCTTGATTTCCAAGCATAACTTAAATTTAATTAACAATGTCATGTAATCCAAACTCTTCGTCCTCTGGAGTTTCATCATTGTCTTCTTCCACAATATTTTTTGCTTCATTTTGCTCATTTTCCTCCTCTAATAGATCTTTGATGTCTGCGAATCTCCCAATGTATGCCTTTCCAATCATTCCGTGTAATGGTGGTTGGGGTTCCTTTGCCTTTTTTGCTACACGTGATTCACTAAAGTCCCCTTTCTTCAACCCAATTTCTTTCATTGCATTTGGAAGAAATTGAATAGCATTTATTCTTTACTAAATAAAATTGCACTTTATTGGATCTTTTTCAATCTCAATGCAATTTCTTTATTTTTGAAGGCAACATGTTAGCGTTGTACCTAATTATCAAGCACAAAAGAAATAATGAAGTAAATTAGTACAATGACATATAAATTAATAAATAACATATTGAAATTCAATTCCATATAATAAAACTTACCCGAGCCAGAAAATAAATCCAAAACCCAATCTCCTTCATTTGACTGTCGCAAAGACATGGCTAAATTGAGCTCCTAAATAACATTAGGTTGCATTGTTTAAGTGCTCAAACGGCTCGATCGAGTGCTTAAAAAGGGCTCAATCGAGCAATCATTTTTTCTACCCAAACATGCAATCTCTTGTCAAAAAGTGTAACTCAGCTCCATGTTTTTACTCGTATAGATTATGAATTTCTAACAATCTATATCCTAATTATTATTATTATCCAATTTTAAGGTTATAGCCAAGCCAGACACCAAACTGGTGTATGAGACCCCCTTGTTTGTGGGACAAGAGACCCACCTCCACGCAACGATTTGATTATTGTCTATGAAGGCATACCTACTCTAATCCCTTCTGGTTTTTGAACTTGTGATCTCTTAAGAGGAAACACATGCTCTTAACCATTAGGCTTATTCATGATCTAAGAAAGTGGATTTGATTAGCTAAATATAGTAATCTAGAAACTCACAATTATAACTCATGATCACAATATATAACACACATGTAACACACCTGTAAGATTACAAATTATGATAATATGTTTGAGAATAAAAGCATAACTATTTCCTTTTATGCATCTCCAATGGGAATGTAATTATGAACTAGAATCTAGCCTAGGTTTGGAGGTTTTGTTTTAAAAATTGATGCACTAATAAAGCCTATATGTGTAATCTTAAATGTATAAAATTGCATTTTATGTTATTTCAAAAAAATTGATTTGAACGTTTATTTTGTTAGGTTTAAAGGTTACATAATTTAGCACAAAATTTAACGTTGACTTCCAAGTTATTAATTTGTTTCAGTTTCCAAAAAAATTACATATTTGAATATTGATATAAACTATATTAACATTATCTATCTATCTATATAACATAATATTATATTAGTTTAATTTAATGATATATATTTAACATCTTCCCACATAACTATTCCAAGAGTCATTGCTATCGTCATATAACTTTGAAATATACTCTAAAATATCTATAGAAATCTTTTACTTTTCACAAAATCTCATATATATATTCTCAAGGAACTCTTAATCATAAATGCACAAAGTCATTACAATCATGGTATTATAGTCATCATATCACTAGCAAGAAAATAATAGCATTTCATCCACTACTCCCAATTAACCTTCTGAATTTTATAATAATAATAAATATCTAACAAGTTAGTTAATATAAATATCTAAAACGACATTGGCATCTGGGGAATAACTACTCCGCTTTGTGTACATGTCATTGACATCGTGGGGAATCAGAACAACGATCGTTCTGTGGGGTGGACCATTGAAACCGTTAGCAGTAAATTTCTCGCCACTGGAAATCTAAATTGTTAGAGATTTCTAAAATAACATTGTGTAATATATGTTATCCATGTTATCTGTCCATACTTTTAGTACTTGCCTACCATGATAAGATGGATCTTAATGTTCTGTAGCCTGATTTCCTAGCAAAGGATAACATACTTTCAGTACTTGCCTACCATGATAAGATGGATCTTAATGTTCTATAGCCTGATTTCCTAACAAATTCCAAGCAATGCGATATGCCAAGTTTATCTTGTAATAGACCACGTCTCAGAAATTGTTTCCGGAGAAAATCAACAACCAACCACCCCTGTTCGTTATAGCAGGAGAATATAATTGACCTAATTTTGGAGATTCATACAATACACTCAAATATATCCCATGTTTGACTATAACATTGTCAATCCAAAAATTCTAAGAATTTCCATTGCTCAGATTGCAATTTAAACTAAACTATTCGAGGGCTAATGAAATTCTCAAATCATAGTTGCAATCATAATTTGCATTGTTGACACTCCAGCTGCAAGATTCACAACCCTGCCAAGAAAAGAGTGTGAAAAAAAGGCAGAAAGGACAGTGTGAGTGTACGAAGATGCTGGATGGAAAGAGAATGGTCGACGTACGTTATAAAGCTATCTATGATTCTCTGGTCGACATCGACCCCTATTGAATTCTTTGTCCATGTCGGCTTTCTCAAACGTTGATTGTGAGGTTCAATTGCAATGTAAAATTTTGATGGACTGAGGGAGAAATTAGAATGTTACAATATTTAAATATTGTAATAGTTTTTTTAGTTTTACATTCAGATTTTAAATATTGTAATAGTTTTTTGAGTTTTACATTCAAGTTTGAGTGCAAAAACTCTTTCCTCATTTCATTACTCTACATCATATATTTATATTGTTTTCTTGATAGATATTTATATTTATATTAACTAACTTGTTAGATATTAACTAACTTGTTAATGGCTTCATTCATATATATATATAACAAAAAAAACAACACCAACACACAATATTCATAAAAAACAACACCAACACACAATATTCATAGCTTGAAACTAATTTGACAAGAAATTAATTAGAATGAAGCCATTAACAATGCAAACACTATGTTCATGGTATGATTTTACAAGAAACAGTTCGACATGAGATCAGAGATTTGCAAGTAGCTGCTACTATAATGATGCTGGGGCGATTCTGAGAATTGCTGGGTGGCGGGGCGAATCGCCCCAATGGCTTTGATGTTTCAAAATATTCATGTATTTTAAAAGTATGACCCAACAAATTTAATTTCGTGAATGATTAAAACATTGAAGATTATTAGTACTTTGGGTTGATAACATTCAACAAATTTGATTAGGTGAATAATTAAAACATGGAAATATTTTATGAATATTTCTAAAAATCAGAGGTGGCGGGGCGATTCTAAGAATCCCGGGGGACGGGTCGCCCCAATGTATCTGATGTTTCAAAATTGATTATAATTTTACACAAAGTATATGAATTTTATTAGTTTGCTACACTGCATGCTATTCTTTATTCTTCAATACACTCATTCAAATAAAACATAATTGCACCAGGACAACTGGGAGCTTGAGCGTGGGAAGTGCGAAGCGTTGGTTATTGAGTGTGGATCTGGTGACTTTTGAACCAGAGTTTCGTAAGGTAAAAGAAATGCAAGTTTGCTTGCTGAATTTTGCGTTGGAGCCCGTGGTGGAAGCTACGTTGGGATTAGCGTGGAATAATATTATGCAGATCGTATTAAACAAGTTGGGACATGCACTCTTCCTTGGAGACCGTGTGAGCAAAGTCTAAATTTATTTTACCTTATATGAATTTCCTTTTGCAGGCCAATCCTTCACCATATTTAGTTTATCACGTTATTTCTCTACTTATTACTTTTAAATAAGTTTCACTTGGATAAAGCTTCACTAGTTATTATTTTTAAAATCAAGTTAAAGGAAAAGTGAATTCATGTAAGTGGAGAGTAGTAAGAGAAACTGAATACAAATTTTAATGTTGGATGGTTGGCTGGAAATTGTCTGGTCAAATTGCAGTTTGCAAGAGTGGACATGGAAGTCTCCTCCGAACTATCTCATATTCAAACTCGTAATTAATAGTCAACATAGTATCTCTTCCGAACTATCTCATATTCAAAGATAAATGAAAGTATAATATCCAAAATGTTATGGACACTGCAGAAAATAAGTACTCTTGTGTTCAAGAAGTATTGGATTTGAAGTATGAACAACTAAATATGCCAAATAATGTGCTACCAGTTGATTGAGATTCCTTCGTAACAACTCTTGCTACAACTGCATGGAGCTCTACACATTCCTATTCAAACGAGGTTGAGTTTACTCCCAGTAGCTTATACCACTCATAATGTGGAACATTACGTGAACCTGCAGGAGAATACTACATGCCCATCTCAATTTAGTACACCAGCCATTACATGGCACAACATTGATCAGTCCTCTAATATTCAAGCTCAGGGTCAGTATGAATAGCAGGATCTGTTGAAACCATAATTTCACCTGTAGTGCGAGAACATTAAACGGCAACGCAAAACCACTCCAGAAAACCCCGAGGTCATTTCGCACCGCTTTTCGCAAAAGGTTGTATTTGTCAGAGGGCCTCCGAACACGCCGACTAACTGACACGGGTCCTGTGTACGAACATAAAACCATCCACTCCCCAGACACTAAACTTCGATTGGTTTGTGTGAGTTAGGTGTGCGAATTGCGTCTGATCAGGTCAACTGACAATGATCTCATTCAACCTGCCAGAACGTTATTTTTGGTTTTTACCGCACGTTTCATTTAATGCATTTAATACTTATCATAGTCTTAGGTAAAGTTTTTAATGTTTTCATACGACATGTAATTTTTTTTGGTTAACCCATATAGTATGTACGCCATATAGTTTTGGTTGTATGAGTTGACTTTAATTATTATTGCACACGGGATGAGAAGAGAAAGTGTTCGCAATAGTGAGGGTTGAAGAACTAGAGGTTTGCACAACAGTGCAAGGTTGAAGATTTGTAACAAAAAAAAAAGGAACGCATATGTATATGAAAATTCCTTTTGTTATGTGTTGACTATTGTGTGATGCAAGGCATATATGTAATTTTTAAAAATTGCTCAAATGAAGGGGAGAAAGAACGAATGAAGAATGACTGTGTGGATTTTAGTTTTGAGATTAAAAGTTATGTAAGAAAATTTTACAGCATCTGTAAGAATTTTTATTCTACAGCAGTAAATGTAAACACTATTTTACAGCAGTAAATGTGAAAGAAGATTTTACACAGCACTGTAAAATCATTTGTAAAAGAGGCAGGGTAATTTTGTTTTTGGTGAAAGTTTTTGGTAAATCCCTTTGAGAAAGAGGAAGGAATATGTATCAGGCTTTTTATTAATGAATATAAAGGTTTTATTGGTGTGAAAAATTTCTGTTCTCAGAAATTTTATTTAGCTTCCCTATGCAAAAGATCCTGAGGAGAAAAACAGAGCATTGCTCTGTATTCAGTTAATGTTTGTTTTTGGGATTTTACCAGAAAAATCCCCAACAGTGGTATCAGAGCAGATCCTGGCTCTTTGAAGGTGTAAAGAAGCTGAAGGAAGATTCCTTTTGTTGCAGCAGTAAATCTTCTCCAACAAAGTGAAGCCTCAGGCAAAAGGATTCAGGGATTCCTCAAAGGTTTTTTTGTGTTATTGCTGAAGAAACAATCAGTATTTTAAAATATACAGTCAAGGATTTAGAAGCATAGCTGAGAGTGCTAGAATGGCCAGCACCAGCACCAACATGGGTATGTTTAATCCTCAATTCCCACAGTTCAATGGGAAAAACTGTGACTATTTTGCAATAACCATGAAAGCCCTGTTTGCCTGTCAAGATTTATGGGAATTAGTTCAAGATGGTTTTGAAGAACCAACAGATGAAAATGAGTTTAATAGATTAACTCAGGGAGAGAAAGATCTGTTACAGAGCAATAGGAAGAAGGATTCAAAAGCCCTTGTATTTTTGTATCAAGCAGTGGACCAGAGTGTGTTTCCAAGGATAGCAACAGCTAAGACATCCAAAGAAGCATGGAAAACCCTCAAGACAGCCTATCAAGGCATGGAGAAAGTGAAGACATCGAAACTACAGTTGTTGAGGAGAGAATTTGAGAATCTGAACATGAAAGAGTCAGACAATATTGACTCATTCTTCACACATGTGATTGGATTGGTCACACAGATGAGGACTCATGGAGAGTTCTTGAAGAAAGGAGGATTATGGAGAAACTATTGAGGGTCCTACCCTCAAAGTTTGATGTGATTGTCACCACCATAGAAGAGACAAAGGATCTCTCAAACTTTTCAGATGATGAACTCCATGCATCACTGATAACACATGAGTAGAGGTTGAGTAGAAATGAAAAATCATCTCTAGAGCAAGCCTTCAAGACCCAAATGTCTTTTGGAAGAGGAAGAGGTCAAGGCAGAGGAAACAAGAGAGGAAGAGGCAGAAGCCAAAACAGAGGTGGAAGGAACAACCTAGCAAATGCTCAAGGAAGAGGCAGCAATCCGAATCAGAACCAAGCCCAAGGCAATAGCCAACAAAGAGGACAATATCATGCTCAAGGACAAAGGTATGAAAAATCCAATGTTCAATGTTATTAATGTAAAAAATATGGGCACTATGCCAGTGAATGTAGGAAGAAGCAGCATGATATGAGTAATATACCAAATGCCAATGTCACTAGAGAAAACATCAGTCAAGATAATGTGTTGTTAGCTTGTAACATGGCTAAAACAAACAGTGAATACTTATGGTTTTTAGACTCAGGTTGCAGCAACCATATGACAGGAAACATAGCCCTGTTTTCTGCCTTAGATCAAAATGTGAAATCAGAAGTCACACTTGGGACTGATAGCAAAATTTCTGTTATGGGAAAAGGAGAAGTCAAAATATTTACAAAGAAGGGTGAAAAGAAAACCATAGCAGATGTCTATTATGTCCTTGGAATGAGATGTAACCTCTTGAGTATTGGACAACTTGTCCATAAGGGGTACAATGTTTTATTTAAGAATGATGTATGCATCGTCATGGATATAGCACCCAACAAAAGATGTATTGCTGAAGTAAAGATGACAAGGAACATGATGTTCCCTCTTAGAATAAGAGCAGATCTGAAAAACAAAGAAGTAATTGCAGAAGTTACCCAAGAGGCTTTCCAAAGCGTGCCAAAGGATGAAAATTGGTTGTGGCACTTGAGATTTGGACATCTCAACTTTGGAGGTCTTAACTTGTTGAGTAGAAAATGGATGGTAAGAGGATTACCATTGATATAGAAACCGGACAGTCTTTGTGAAGGTTGCATATTGGGGAAACAACACAGAGAAAGTTTTCCATCAGGGAAAAGCATAAGGGCAAAGGCACCCTTAGAGATTGTCCACTCAGATGTATGTGGACCAATGCAAACTCCATTACTAGCAGATAGCCAATATTTTCTAACTTTCATTGATGATTTTACTAGAAAAACTTGGGTATATTTCCTTAAGAACAAAAGTGAAGTGTTTGAAAAATTCTGAAATTTCTGAGCACTTGAGGAAAATCAAAGGGGGCAGCATATCAAAGTCTTGAGAACTGACAGAGAAGGTGAGTATATCTCCAAAGAATTCCTACGGTTTTGTAGAGAAAATGGAATTCATAAGCAATTCACAGCTAGGTACACCCCACAGCAAAATGGAGTTGCTGAAAGGAAGAACAGGACAATCATGGATATGACGAGGAGCATGTTGAAGGCAAAGCATTTGCTAAATGGTTATTGGGCTGAAGCTGTAAATTGTGCAGCATATATTTTGAACAGGTGTCCTACAAAAGCAGTGATGAATAAAGTGCCAGAAGAAGCATGGAGTGGGAGAAAGCAAGGAGTCACCCACATGAGAGTTTTTGGATGTGTGGCCTATGCACACATTCCAGATCAGCGAAGGAGGAAGTTGGACAACAAAGGGGAGAAATGTCTTTTCATTGGATACAGTGAGGAATCCAAAGCATACAGGTTGTATATCCCATCTACTAAGAAGTTTTTTGTGAGCAGAGATGTTCAATTTATTGAGGAGGAAGCTTGGGATGGAAGCATAGAGAAAACAATGAATGTTAAAAACTGTTTGTCTCATGATGAAGATGACGAGGAGATGGCTGAAATACCTCCCCAAACAACAGCGCCAACATAAGGACAACAAGGAACACCCTTGAGGAGAAATGAAAGTGTTTCTCCAAGCACACCACAAAGTGGAAATTCAAGTGCATCTTCAAGCACTTGCACACCGAGTGAAAGAGGTAAGAAGTTCAAAAATTTAAGTGATATTTATGATGAAGGAATGAATTCCTTGTTTGCCTTGTATTGTCATGTTGATGACCCTATTCATTTCAAAGAAGCAATTAAAGATAAGAAATGGATAGAAGCTATGGATGAGAAAATGAATGCCATAGAGAGAAACAAAACATGGGAGTTGGTTGAGTTACAAAAGGTAAAGAAGTCATTGGAGTCAAATGGGTCTACAAGACCAAGTGCAATGCTGAAGGCAAGATAGAAAGACACAAGGCAAGGCTGGTTGTCAAAGGGTACAAGCAACAGTATGGGAGAGACTATGAGGAAACTTTCGCACCGGTTGCAAGAATGGAACGTGAGAGCAGTGTTGTCCATAGCAGCACAAAACAAGTGGAAGTTTACCAATGGATGTGAAGTCAGCATTCTTGAATGGAGTGTTAATGGAAGAGGTTTACATTGAACAACCTCTAGGCTATGAGAAGAAAAGTGAAGAGCACAAAGTGTGCAGATTGAAGAAAGCTCTTTATGGGTTGAAACAAGCACCAAGAGCATGGTACAATAGGATAGATTCTTATCTACTGGAAAATGGATTTGACAAGTGTGAGGGAGAACTCACAGTCTACATTAAAGAAAAAGATGGTAAATTGCTAATTGTTGTGTTATATGTTGATGATGTGATTTTTACAGGTAATGATGACTACCTCATTGAAAATTTCAAAGCAGTCATGAAAGAGGAATTTGAAATGACAGACATGGGTTTGCTGAGATACTTCTTAGGAATAGAAGTAGATCAAAATGAAAATGGAATTTTCATCTCACAAGCAAAATATGTAAATGAAGTGTTGGGTAGATTTAATATGCAAGAGTGCAAGGCAGCAATCACTCCCACAGTAATGGTATTAAAACTCAACAAAGAGGACAACAACAAGGATTTTGATTCTAGTTTGTATAAGAAAATAGTTGGCAGCCTTATGTATTTAACTGCAACTAGACCTGACATAATGTTTGCTGTTAGTTTGATTTCCAAATTCATGGAGAGGCCAAAAGAAGCACATTGGCAAGCAACAAAGAGGATTCTGAGGTATGTCAAAGGTACTAAAAGTTTTGGCATCTTATATAATGTCTTAGAACATTCAGATTTAGTTGGATACACTGATAGTGATTGGGCTGGAAGTGTAGGTGATCGGAAAAACACTTCCAGTTATGTTTTTCACTTGGGTTCAGGAGCCATTTCATGGGCTTCTAAGAAGCAGTCCATTGTGGCATTGCCTACAGCAGAGACAAAATATGTGGCAGCTACAGCAGCAGCATGTCAAGCAGTTTGGATGAGAAGGATGTTGAGGAGCTTAGGCCAAGAGCAGACAAAAGCAACAGTGATTTTTTGTGACAATAGTTCAGCGATTGCATTATCAAAGAATTCAGTGTTTCATAAAAGAACGAAACACATTGACACGAGGTTTCATTACATCAGGGAATTGGTGAGCAATGGAGAAATTGTCTTAGAACATTGCAGGACTCAGGAACAGGTAACAGACATTCTGACAAAGCCACTGGACCAGAAAAGCTTTGAATTTTTGAGAAAATGTTTAGGTATGACTGAATGCCCTGCAGCTGAAATTAAAGGGGAGCGTTGAAACCGTAATTTCACCTGCCGTGCGAGAACATTAAACGGCAACGCAAAACCACTCCAGAAAACCCCCAAGTTATTTCGCATCGCTTTTCGCAAAAGGTTGTATTTGTTAGAGGACCTCCGAACACGCTGACTAACTGACACGCGTCCTGTGTACGAACACAAAACCATCCACTCCTCGAACACTAAACTTCGATTGGTTTGTGTGAGTTAGGTGTGCGAATTGCGTGCGATCAGGTCAACGGACAAGGATCTCATTCAACCTGCAAGAACGTTATTTTTGGTTTTTACCGCACATTTCATTTAATGCATTTAATACTTGTCATAGTCTTAGGTAAAGTTTTTAATGTTTTCATATGGCATGTAATTTTTTTTGGTTAACCCATATAGTATGTAAGCCATATAGTTTTGGTTGTATGAGTTGACTTTAATTATTATTGCACACGGGATGAGAAGAGAAAGTGTTCGCAGCATCGAGCGTTGAAAAACCAGAGGTTTGCACAGCGGTGCAAGGTTGAAGATTTGTAACAAAAAAAAAAAGGAACGCATATGTATATGAAATTTCCTTTTGTTATGTATGTGTTGACTATTGTGTGATGCAAGGCATATATGTAATTTTTAAAAATTGCTCAAATGAAGGGGAGCAAGAACGAATGAAGAATGACTGTGTGGATTTTATTTTTGAGATTAAAAATTATGTAAGAAATTTTTAGAGCACTGTAAGAATTTTTATTCTAGAGCAGTAAATGTAAACGCTATTTTACAACAGTAAATATGAAAGAAGATTTTACACAGCACTGTAAAATCATTTGTAAAAGAGGCAGGGTAATTTTGTTTTTGGTGAAAGTTCTTGGTAAATCCCTCTAAGAAAGAGGAAGGAATATGTATCAGGCTTTTTATTAATGAATATAAAGGTTTTATTGGTGTGAAAAATCTCTGTTCTCAGAAATTTTATTTAGCTTCCCTGTGCAAAAGATCAGCATTGCTCTGTATTCAATCAATTTTTTGTTTTTGGGATTTTACCCAGAAAAATTCCCCAACAAGATCCTGTAAATTCGTGTTATCATGGCGAAGCATATTTGGGAGAACCAGTTTATAATATAAATGTTCATATGCAAAATAGCTACCAGTTGCCTGAGATCGGAGGAGATCACGATGTCAATCAAGGGTTTTGGTCAACAATTCCCATTAATGAAAAAGCCAAAGCAACATCAATTCCTAGAATATCAATGTTAGATTTTCAATGTGAAAATGAATCGGACCAGGTCACTGTTTGGGCGCAAGACGACCATTTTTATAATAGAGTGCCATTCGTAATCAAGAGTCAACAAGTATCTCTTCCGAAATATCTCATATTCATATTCATAGACATGGAAGACTCTTCCGAATTATCTCATATTCAAAGAAAAATGAAAGTATAGTGGTTCATTTATTATCACGTTAAGAAAAACATAAAGATTAAAATATTATATAACACATGACTTTTTATAATTTCAAAAAGGAGAAAACATAAGCACCAAGCTGGAAGGGATTCACATCATAGATTCCACATGTTCTAATTATCATTTAGAAACATCAAAGCCATCGAGGCGATTCTGAGAATCGCCCCGATGGCTCTGATGTTTCAATTGATTATAATTTTACACGAAGTATATGAATTTTATTAGTTTGTTGCACTGCATGTTATTCTTTAATACACTCATTCAAATAAAACATAATTCGTGCACGAGGACAACGGGGAGCTTGAGCGTGGGAAGTGCGAAGCGTTGGTTATTGAGTGTGGATCTGATGACTTTTGAACCAGAGTTTCGTAAGGTAAAAGAAATGCAAGTTTGCCCGCTGAATTTTGCGTTGGAGCCCGTGGTGGAAGCTACGTTGGGATTAGCGTGGAATAGTATTATGCAGATCGTATTAAACAACTTGGGACATGCACTCTTCCTTGGAGATCCGCGTGAGCAAAGTCTAAATTTATTCTTATATGAATTTCCTTTTGCAGGCCAATTCTTCACCATATTTCGTTTATCACATTATTTCTCTACTTATTACTTTTAAATAAGGTTCACTTGGATAAAGCTTCGCTAGTTATTATTTTTAAAATCAAGTTAAAAGAAAAGTGAATTCATGTAAGTGTAGAGTCGTAAGAGAAACTGAACACAAATTTTAAAGTTGGATGGTTGGTTGGAAATCGTCTCGTCAAATTGCAGTTTGCAAGAGTGGCCATGGAAGTCTCCTCCGAACTATCTCATATTCAAACTCGTAATTAAGAGTCAACATAGTATCTCCTCCGAACTATCTCATATTCAAAGAAAAATGAAAGTATAATATCCAAAATGTTATGGGCACTACAGAAAATGAGTACTCTTGTGTTCAAGAAGTATTGGATTTGAAGTATGAACAACTAAATATGCCAAATAATGTGCTATTAGTTGATCGAGATTCCTTTATAACAACTCCTGCTACAATTGCATGGAGCTCTACACATTCCTATTCAAACGAGGCTTAATTTACTAATGTTTATCCAGGAGCTTATACTACTCATAATGTGGAACATTACATGAACCTGCAGGAGAATACTACATGCCCATCTCAATTTAGTACACCAGCAATTACATGGCACAACATTGATCAATCCTCTAATATTCAGGCTCAGGGTCAGTATGAATGGCAGGATCCTGTAAATTCGAGTTATCATGGCGAAGCATATTTGGGAGAACCAGTTTGATGGGGATTTTTGTGGTGAAATCCCAAAAACACAAAAATAAAACACACAGAGGCAATGCTTTGTTTTCTTTACTCCAGGATCTTTTGTGCACAGGGAAGCTTTTTAATTTTTTTTTTTACTGAACAGAGTATTGCACCACCATAAAAAGATTTCTATTGATTAAAATAAATTCACTGATACATATTCATCCTTTTTCACTAAGAGGGATTCACCAAACATTACAAAAGAAATTACTCTGTCTCCTTTGAAATTTTACACCACTGTGTGTAAAAATTTCATTTACATTCACTGTTGTGTGAAAACAAAGATTACAAGGATTTACAGTTTTGTGTGAAACAATTCATGGTTTTGATACAAACCTCCCCCTGGTTTTCTTCATTCACATATTCGCCTTCTTCGTTCCTTACATTTCTTACCCTTACAAAAAAAATGGTCTAGAAACATATGTTTTTACTTGTTCTATTAAAAACAAACTTACGGCCGTAAAAATTAAAAAACAATAAAATTAACACTATATGACATAGCCCATGCCATTATTTAATTTATGCCCATACTTGCAGTGGTCAAAAATTTAATAATCCACCTACGCGTTATGACAAAACTTTAATAAGGTATGGTCAAAATTCAACTTGACTTTACTCCACACAATTTGATTTGATGCGGGCCCGTATGCAGCTTCATGCGATCGACGACGGAGAGCGAAGAACCCCTTCTGATGGTTGACAAGCATATCGGAAGCCACCTTTTAACTGACTTTTACCTTCCGATAAATGTCACAGGCTGATGTCATGCCTCATCCACGCGTCAACTCCAAATTGTATCGGAGCTCTTGTGTATGGAAACTACCTTTATGCAAAAGCGGTGCGATATACTTACCGGCTGGTTTGTGGTTTTTACTGTTGTGGTTTCGGGGTTGGGTACAGCTGCGTGGTTCAACTGTTCGTGCAGTTGAAATTACATTTTCAACACTCCCCTTAAATTTCAACTGCTGGGCATTCTGTCATACCCAGACACTTCCTCAAAAATTCAAAGCTTTTCTGATCCAGTGGCTTTGTCAAGATGTCTGCAACCTGTTCTTGAGTCCTGCAATGTTCTAGGACAATTTCTCCATTGTTCACCAATTTTCTGATGTAGTGAAACCTTGTATCAATGTGTTTCATTCTCTTATGAAACACTGAATTCTTTGACAATGCAATAGCTGAGCTATTGTCACAAAAAATCACTGTCGCT
>APFE030439002.1:53601-105863 GCA_000404065.3 Pinus taeda
CTTTATAAAAGGGAAAGATTCCCTGACTTTACTTTATTTTGAATAAGTACCAGTCACAAGGGCTTAATTGTGATCAGTGTTCCCGTGGGCTTTACTGTTCAAAAACCTCCACATTGTAAATATTCCCTCCTAGTCTTTTCTCGTGGGCTTTTTGTACAAAAAGTATCCACTGTGTAGCTAGTCATGAGTCTGCTTTACCTACTTTAGGTACAAGAATCTACTTTACAGACAATATCACATGCGTTACCCGAAAGCAATTATTCGGCCTAGCCCGAATATTTGTGCGGACGTCGCTTTGATAAAAGACTGGAAAAGAAATTATTCTTGAAGTCTTTTCGGTCTGAACAACAGTAATGTTTGTCCCCCCTTCACATGTTATATAAAGAAGGGTAAGGCTCATTTGTAGATCATCGAGTCTTAGGAAATTGTGTGTGTGTTTGAGTCGAGTGTTCTCCTGCTCTGCATCTGCGGATATTCAGTCCAATCTGCTTGCATCACGAGTAATCACTCAAAGTCCTTAGTTGGTTCGAGAAGCCTGCGTATCAGTGTGCTCGGCACTGGTAAGAACCTAAAGTGGCCGAACCATTAGAAGAGTCAAGTTTTGGGTGTAAAGTTTGATTCTAATACAGAGCCTATATCTTGCCAGAAGCTTCCGGTAGTAACTTGCTTATGATTAAGTTGTGAAAAGTCCGGTAAAAGCAAGACTAGTCTGTTTCTGCATAGAATCAATCTTTGTAAAAGCTCTGTGAGCATTCTGTAAGATTTTCTCCATTCTGAAATAAAAGGAGTATGCCATTATCTTATTTGAGTATCTCTGTGCATTTATAAGAGCCCGCTGTGATAGTAGTTCTCTCTGTGCTTTCATCCGAAGTTCACAGGAAGTTCGCCAAAGGATCGAAGGGACGCCAAGACCGTGTAAGGTGAGGAAGCCGTTGTAAAGGTCGTCAGAGCGTGAAAGATCTCAGTAGGTTCACCACTGGTTCACCAGGAGTTGGCTATCAGAAAGAACTGACAGACACAGAGAAAGAGCAAGCTTGTGACAGAAAAAATTATTCATTGTTGATTTGTTATTCATCAGATTTTATGAAAATCATAATTATATCATTTTAATGCAAGCTTGTTCAACACTCTGAAAAAATTCTTGACCTTTTGCTTCATTACAATTTATGTCATCATAGGGCACTATTCTTTTAATTTTCAAGAGAATTCTGGTTTATTTTGGGATTTTCTGGTTTTTTAATTTTTTAAGTAAAAGAAATTCCTTAAAATTCACGTACCAAAATTTTTAGAACCATCCATTATAATTTATCATAAAAACAAAATATTTAGATGTTCTTTAATCTTTATTTTAACTCCGAAATTTTTCCGTCGGAAGAGGTTTGGAGTGATGAACAGAATATTATACATTATAGTAGCTTGGGGTTTGAAGTAGTAAGTGGCAGGTTCGCCTGCACTCGACCATGGGTATTCATCAATTACACCTGATTACACATATTTGATTCCCAACAGAATAGCCCCATCATGAACAGAGCGCTTATTATCTATGTTATTCTTATTCCGACCTTGCATTTACAATGGTGGCTCAAGTAGTTCACGCCCGCATACCCGCCCGTTCAAGTAAATGACTTCCCCTGGTTGCGTAAAAGATAACATTTATTCTCTTTTACTTGGCACCTCTTTTTCATCTGTAGAAATTTTGGTTTACAGCTGACAAATTTGACGATTTTAAGTACAATTTCTAGATTTTAAGTGCAACAACCAAAAAAATAACTTTATAAAAAATTTTAACCATTAAAATTCTTCACTCTTCACACTTAGGAAAAGTTATTTTAAACAAAATTCATATACATATTTAATTATTAAATATTCATAAAAATATTTTTTTATAAATATTTTTTTTATATATATAAATTTATTAATAGTTTAATAAATTACAAGTATAAATATAATTATAACTGCTAAAAAATTTATCTCATTTTTATCTAATTTTGGAAAATAAACTGAAAAAATTTTGATTAAATTCAATATTATTATTATTTTATTTTATTATTAATTATTAAAAAATTATATATAACTTATATATATATTTATATATATATATATATAGATATATAAAATAAACCAATATCTATTCATAGGAAAATTTAATATTAAAAATTTGATAATACTATGATTTACGAATATAATAGTTTATCAATACTTTATAACAAAACAATTCTAAGTTATTTTGAAAATATTTTAAAAAATAAACACATATATGAATATAATTAAAATAGCTCATTTCATCACTCTTAATTTTGTTTTCTCAATTTATTTCTCCAATATAATTATGAAGTAATATAAACCACAATTAATTTCATTTTTTAGATAGAGAAATAAAAATGAAAAAGCCACTCACATGACAATGCCACTTTTAACCAATTAAAAAGAATAATTCAATTAGTATTGAAAATTAGTAATTCAGTTACTATATATTTTTTTGGTCGCCATTGTTTTTTTTCTATTTGCCCATGTCAAAACCTATGAAAGCATTATCATTCATCCTATTTTTACATTATGATTCATAATTTATTTTTTGTCTTAACTTTTATTTACCTATGCAATTATGAAGTAAAATATAGCACAACTAATTTCAACTTTTACAGATAGAAAATAAAAGATAATGAAACCACTGGTTTACCTATACAATTATGAAGTAAAATATAGCACAACTAATATCAACTTTTACAGATAGAAAATAAAAGATAATGAAACCACTGGTACCCACCATTTTTAACAAATAAAAAAGAATAATTCAATTAGTTTTGGAAATGATCTCTATTTTTTCTATAGCGACATCATTTTAAATTATTCAATTTTTTTAGTCATCTATCATTTTTTTCCCTCTATCTATGTGTAAAACCTATCAAAACATTATTTAAGGCAATAAAGATAATTTTAACAAAGAGACATTTTACTTGAGAAACCACTATATACTTTTAGAATAAAATATTATTCATAAATAAAACTCATAATTTATTGAATATAAAAAAAAAAAAAATATATGGTTAAAATCCAAAAAATATATAAATAATTATAATAATATCTTTAACAATGTAATTATATAATTAATAAGAAATCAATTATTAAAATATTTGAATGTATATTTCAATATAATTCTATAATATAATTAGGAGGATAGGCCTTCTTTTCAATCAGTTATATCAACACTTTTCTCATATCTTTCTGACATATGTACACAGTTTTCCATTCGACATGTGTGCGCATTTGTACATAAAGAGATTTTGATTTCACATGTGTGTGCATCTATACACAGATTTCCATTTGACATATGTCCGCACCGCCAGACTTTCAGGAGAGTCAGTTTGAATTCTGTATAGAATTTGGTTTGATAATGAGTGCTCCAGTTGTGACGCAAAACGTTTCAAATCCGAGAACCACGGAACTGAACCACGAGAAGTTTTCTCCTCATTAACAATATCCCCCACATTCTGCAGATTATTATCCAAGGCCGCGACTTAGTATCAGGAAAATCTACTATATATTCAACTTTTAGCCTGCAGAGTTTCTTCAACCACCCCAGTTTTCCATCGCCTTGGGGTTTATTAGGCTGTCGATCTTCACGGCAGGCTCTAGTTAGAGTTCTGAATTTCTTGGCCTCTTTCCTCTTAGGCTTTATCCGGCCAACACAGGAGAACCACCCCAGTTTTCCGTCGCCTTGGGGTTTATTAGGCTGTCGATCTTCACGGCAGGCTCTAGTTAGAGTTCTGAATTTCTTGGCCTCTTTCCTCTTAGGCTTTATCCGTCCAACACAGGAGATGTCTACCGAGCCTGGCTCATAAGTCTTGAAACTATTGATGCCGCCACCCTTACTACTGTTGGGGATTTTTCTGGCAAAATCCCAAAAACACAAAATTCAAGCACACAGAGGCAATGCTCTGTTTCCTTTACTCCAGGATCTTTTTGTGCACAGGGAAGCTTTTAAAAAAAATTTCTGAGAACATAATATTGCACCACCATAAGAGATTTTCTATTCATTAAAAACAGAAACACCGATACATATTCATCCTCTTTCACTTAGAGGGATTCACCAAACATTACAAAAGAAATTACTCTGTCTCCTTTGAAATTTTACACCACTGTGTGTAAAAATTTCATTTACATTCACTGTTGTGTGAAAACAAAGATTACAAGGATTTACAGTTTTACCTTTTCATTGCTGTGTGAAACAATTCATGGTTTTGATACAAACCTCCCCCTGGTTTTCTTCATTCACATATTCGCCTTCTTCGTTCCTGCACTGCTGTGCGTTTTTACATTTCTTACGCTTACAAAAAAAATGGTCTAGAAACATATGTTTTTAATTGTTCTATTAAAAACAAACTTACGGCCGTAAAAATTAAAAAACAATAAAATTAACACTATATGACATAGCCCATGCCATTATTTAATTTATGCCCATACTTGCCGTAGTCAAAAATTTAATAATCCACCTACGCGTTATGACAAAACTTTAATAAGGTATGGTCAAAATTCAACTTGACTTTACTCCACGCAATTTGATTTGATGCGGGCCCGTATGCAGCTTCATGCGATGGACGACGGAGAGCGAAGAACCCCATCTGACGGCTGACAAGCATATCGGAAGCCCTTTTTAACCGAGCTTTACTCCACAGTGCAACTTTGAACAATCAACGGTGGATAAGGCTGGAGCAGATCAGACGGCGGAGGAGAATATCGGAAGCCACCTTTTAACCGACTTTTACCTTCCGATAAATGTCAGAGGCTGATGTCACGTCTAATCCACGACTCAACTCCAAATTGTATCGGAGCTCTTTTGTACGGAAACTACCTTTATGCAAAAGCGATGCGATATACTTACCGGCTAGTTTGTGGTTTTTACTGTTGTGGTTTCGGGGTTGGGTACCGCTGCGCAGTTCAACTATTCGTGCAGTTTAAATTACATTTTCAACACAGTTTATAATATAAATGTTCATACGCAGAATAGTTGCCAGTTGCCTGAGATCGGAGGAGAGCAGGATGTTGATCAAGGGGTTTGGTCAACAATTCCCATTAATGAAAAAGTCGAAGCAACATTAATTCCTAGAATATCAATGTTAGATTTTCAATGTGAAAATGAATCGGACCAGATCACCGTTTGGGCGCAGGATGACCATTTTTACAGTATAGTGCCATTCGTAATTAAGAGTCAACATAGTATCTGTTACGCCTCCAATCTTTTTTTTTTCTTATTGGGCGGGTGCGGCACCACCGTGCACGTTATTTGTTCGATAACGATGCATATGGACTACGCCTTAACCGAAACAAACATGCTTTAACCGTTATCTTATAACCATGTAAAAGCATTAATCATCATAAATCATTTATCTTTACACTTATTATATTCATGAACCGATATACAAGTAAACCGAGAACATAATATCTGCACATAAATGTAAAGGGAGGGGCAACTCCCGGTAAAGTCTGCCCACAATATTATATTATGAATCTCTTTCAATAATACAACAATACAAGTGTGCCGGGCAGAGTCCACGGCCACACTTAGAAATATTACAACAAGGCACCAACGCCTTTTACATACACCTTATGCACCTTGCCTAGAACGGCCTCCACATGCTCTTACAATCCTGCATAACCCGTGTATACAACCCAGCCTTATACATGCACCATTATGTACCTTTGCCCAAGAACGGGTTTCTACACGTTCCTCACAATCCTACATAATACCATGTGCATACACCTTCCTCAACCGAACCCATACATCACATAACCAAATCTGAAACATACGAATCCCCCTTCTCCTTCATGCACATAGAAAATGCGCATTTCTTAAGGGCCTTCGCATATCTCCCTTATCCTTATGCGAAGTGGCTTATGAGCGAAAGTGCCATGAGTGAAATGAGCCTCATGCTCCACCCATTTATACGTATCCCTCATGTGTTAAGGGGGTGTGCTCCACTCATGGCCGACCCCACCTTAATCCACAGAAAGCCCATGTATTATCATACATATGCCCATAAATCATGTCGGTTGCCCATACATGTCTTCTTTATGTTTAAATGGGGGTGTATTTACATAGTTTAACCCCATTACCTCATACGTAAGCCCATGTATATTATATTTACATTACTTTAATGGTCCCCTATTTATAAAGTATGTCCATATACGTCCTTCATTATTAATATAGGTCCACATACATGAGTTTAATATTATATTCATAATCCTCCATACATTATCTCTCCATTATATGTGAAGTCCATGTATTCCATAATGGTCCTCCATACATTATCTCTCCTTCCATACATTATCTCTCCATACATGTATATATTATTTTATTTTTATTCATACACATATTTATATATATGTGTAATAACCATATGTTATATTCTCTTATTACTCCACTCATATTTACTCATGCGTATAAGCCATTATAACATATTTTTTCATGTACATATTATTTCATCCAACATTTAGCCATATCTTGGCCTAAGTGCTCTCGTCACACATGTGACGATCTTTTGTCGCACCAATTAACGTCGCACTGTTCGTCACATTTCACATGCCGCCCGGTTGTCGTCTCATTGTCCGCCCGTCGCATGAAGGGACGCCCGCCCGGGCCGCCCTTCCTCCGCGCTTGTCGTCTGCTGCTCAACCGTGCCGTGCCTTCGTCGAACCATACCGCGTTCACCACGTAACGCCATCGTCATGTCTGTCGCTCTGTCGTTCGCCCATCGGACGCGGGTCGCCCGTTGGTCGCCCGCCCATCGTGCGCGGGTCGCCCACGGATCGCCCATCGTTCACGGGTCATCCATTGCCCGTTTTATCCACTGCGTCGGCTCGTCGAGTAGCCGCACCCTCGTACCAACTCGTCGCCCTGCCCGCAGCTCGTCGTGTCCGTCAGACATCAACTCGTCGGGCCGCTCGCCCATCGTGCAGGGGCGCCCGCCCGGGTCGTGCCCACGTCCAACTATCATGTGAAGAGATGTTCACCCGCTCGTTGTGCCAAAACGCGCCCGTCGTCCTGCACAGGGCGCTCGCGCCATTGTGCACGTCTGCCCGAGATCCGAGGGCGTTACATCCTCCTCCACCCGAAATCGTTGTTGTCCTCGACAACATGCCATCTCGGTAGCTCTCCACCGAGATCATTGTCAACAGGAAGTCATCTCGATCACCATAAGCCATCTCCAACCAACATCTCAGCAAGCATACAAGTCTCGGCCAAAAGGTCCCTGCAAGATGCCTCAGCTCTCCATGTAGTAGGAATGCTCCATAGTCACTCACAACTCCATCCAAGTCCATGGCTTTGTTGCACAAGAGTGTACAACCTCCCCATAGGCTCGTAGTATAAGTCTCCATGTCACAAGGCAAATCCATCTTCCCAACATCCATGCCAGGTCACACCTCATCGGATGCTCACAAGTGTCATCTCCACAAGTGTGCCTACAATATGTCCTTGCATAAGATTGCCATGCTCCATGTCTCCGTGTCACAAAGCAAGTCCATCCGCTCAACATCCATGCCTGGTTACACCTCATCGGATGTCCATAAGTGACATCTCCACAAGTGCACCTACAATATGTCTCTGCATAAGACTGCCATCTTCCATGTCTCCAACCTGATGTCCATGCCTAAGTTGTCCATGTAGTCCAACCAAGTAGACTCATCACAACAATCGGTCATCCTCATCCAAGCTGCCATCTTCGGTTTAGTGAACTCGGTCACCAACCTCATCATCAAGTCAACATGTCATGAGTTTTCTTCACCATAGCTCCTCCACCTAAGTGTC
Source organism: Pinus taeda (assembly GCA_000404065.3). Lineage (NCBI taxonomy): Eukaryota > Viridiplantae > Streptophyta > Pinopsida > Pinales > Pinaceae > Pinus > Pinus taeda. The sequence continues at coordinate 61,409 of APFE030439002.1, forward strand.
ACCAAGACTTGCTCTTGGTCTCGGCCATGAGAAGTCCACCCAAAACATCACCAAGTGCGTGCCCTCTTCGACTGTCCATGAGTCATGCCGAGCACTTAGCCATGTGCCTAAAGCATGACCCAATAATCCGCAACGATCATCACGTTCCACCCTTGTCACGGGCCCTTGTACCTCTCATCATAAGGTCACAAGTAACCCCAACAAGTCCTGCAACCGCTGTCAATCCTTGCTTCTCCATACAAGGTTCCATCATGAACATCCATGGCACGATCCTCCATAGCGTAGGCAAACTGATTTTGCCTCTTCCTGTACATGGTTCATCTACCAAACGCCCAAATGAAACACCTATATCATCATCATGAGGTTCCTCCCTGAGAGTAGCCCCATCTATATGTGTGTGCAAACTGCCCGATCCTGGTCCAACTTGATCAAGTTCAAGTCCATCCACGGTCTCGGTCATGTCTGCAACATCATCGGTCATCAAAACTTCCTCTTCCTCGGTAGTACAATCAGCAACTGCTTCTTGTTCCATTGTCCAACCAAGATGAAGAAGTTCATCTTCAACGTTCTTCTCCAAGACAGCAAGCTCTTCATGAATCTGGGGATGCTCTTTCATCAACCGCTTCAACCTGTATAAGGTAAGCAAGAGCTTCCCTTCACCTTCTCCCAAACTCGCCATGCCTTGCTCTCCACCATCACGAGCAACCCTGCTCACTAGCTCGAAACCGAGCTCTGATACCATCTGTCACGCCCCCAATCTTTTTTTTTTCTTATTGGGCGGGTGCGGCACCACCGTGTACGTTATTTGTTCGATAACGATGCATATGGACTACGCCTTAACCGAAACAAACATGCTTTAACCGTTATCTTATAACCATGTAAAAGCATTAATCATCATAAATCATTTATCTTTACACTTATTATATTCATGAACCAATATAGAAGTAAACCGAGAACATAATATCTGCACATAAATGTAAAGGGAGGGGCAACTCTCGGTAAAGTCTGCCCACAATATTATATTATGAATCTCTTTCAATAATACAACAATACAAGTGTGCCGGGCAGAGTCCACGACCACACTTAGAAATATTACAACAAGGCACCAACGCCTTTTACATACACCTTATGCACCTTGCCTAGAACGACCTCCACACGCTCTTACAATCCTGCATAACCCGTGTATACAACCCAGCCTTATACATGCACCATTATGTACCTTTGCCCAAGAACGGGTCTCTACACGTTCCTCACAATCCTACATAATACCATGTGCATACACCTTCCTCAACCGAACCCATACATCACATAACCAAATCTGAAACATACGAATCCCCCTTCTCCTTCCTGCACATAGAAAATGCGCATTTCTTAAAGGCCTTCGCATATCTCCCTTATCCTTATGCGAAGTGGCTTATGAGCGAAAGTTCCATGAGTGAAATGAGCCTCATGCTCCACCCATTTATACGTATCCCTCATGTGTTAAGGGGGTGTGCTCCACTCACGGCCGACCCCACCTTAATCCACAGAAAGCCCATGTATTATCATACATATGCCCATAAATCATGTCGATTGCCCATACATGTCTTCTTTATGTTTAAATGGGGGTGTATTTACATAGTTTAACCCCATTACCTCATACGTAAGCCCATGTATATTATATTTACATTACTTTAATGGTCCCCCATCCATAAAGTATGTCCATATACGTCCTTCATTATTAATATAGGTCCACATACTTGAGTTTAATATTATATTCATAATCCTCCATACATTATCTCTCCATTATATGTGAAGTCCACGTATTCCATAATGGTCCTCCATACATTATCTCTCCTTCCATACATTATCTCTCCATACATGTATATATTATTTTATTTTTATTCATACACATATTTATATATATGTGTAATAACCATATGTTATATTCTCTTATTACTCCACGCATATTTACTCGTGTGTATAAGCCATTATAACATATGTTTTCACGTACATATTATTTCGTCCAACACTTAGCCATATCTTGGCCTAAGTGCTCTCGTCGCACATGTGACGATCTTTCGTCGCACCAATTAACGTCGCACTGTTCGTCACATTTCACATGTCGCCCGGTTGTCGTCTCATTGTCCGCCCGTCGCATGAAGGGACGCCCGCCCGGGCCGCCCTTCCTCTGCGCTCGTCGTTTGCTGCTCAACCGTGCCGCGCCTTCGTCGAACCATACTGCGTTCACCACGTAACACCATCGTCATGTCTGTCGCTCGGTCGTTCACCCATCGGACGCGGGTCGCTCGTTGGTCGCCCGCCCATCGTGCGCGGGTCGCCCACGGATCGCCCATCGTTCACGGGTCGTCCATCGCCCGTTTTATCCACTGCGTCGGCTCGTCGAGTAGCCGCACCCTCGTACCAACTCGTCGCCCTGCCCGCAGCTCGTCGTGTCCGTCACACATCAACTCGTCGGGCCGCCCACCCATCGTGCAGGGGCGCCCGCCCGGGTCGTGCCCACGTCCAACTATCTTGTGAAGAGATGTTCACTCACTCGTTGTGCCAAAACGCGCCCGTCGTCGTGCACGGGGCGCTCGCGCCATCGTGCAAGTCTGCCCGAGATCCGAGGGCGTTACAGTATCTCTTCCGAACTATCTCATATTCATATTCATAGACATGGAAGTCTCTTCCGAACTATCTCATATTCAAAGAAAATAAAAGTATAGTGGTTCATTTCTTATCACATTAAGAAAAACATAAAGAATAAAATATTATATAACACGACGTTTTATAATTTCAAAAAGGAGAAAACATAAGCACCAAGCTGGAAGGGATTCACCATCATAGATTCCACATGTTCTAATTATAATTTTGAAACATTAGAGCCATCAAGGCAATTCTAAAAATCTCCCAGATGGCTCTGATGTTTCAAAATTGATTATAACTTTACAGAAAGTATATGAATTTTATTAGTTTGCTGCACTGCATCTTCATCTTTAATACACTCATTTAAATAAAACATAATTCGTGTACGAAGACAACTGGGAGCTTGAGCATGGGACGTGCGAAGAGTTGGTTATTGAGAGTGGATCTTGTGACTTTTGAACCAGAGTTCGTAAGGTAAAAGAAATGCAAGTTTTCCTGCTGAATTTTTCGTTGGAGCCCGTGGTGGAAGCTACGTTGGGATTAGCGTGGAATAGTATTAAGCAGATCGTATTAAACAAGTCGGGACATTCACTTTTCCTTGGAGATCCACGTGAGCAAAGTATAAATTATAATTTTGAAACATCAGAGCCATTGGGCGATTCTGAGAATAGCGGGGTGGCTGGGAATCGTGCCGATGGCTCTGGTGTTTCAAAATTGATTATAATTTTACACAAAGTATATGAATTTTATTAGTTTGCTACACTGCATGTTATTCTTTAATACACTCATTCAAATAAAACATAATTCATGAACGAAGACAACTGGGAGCATGAGCGTGGGAAGTGCGAAGCATTGGTTATTGAGCGTGGATCTGGTGACTTTTAAATCAGAGTTCGTAAGGTAAAATAAATGCAAGTTTTCCTGCTGAATTTTGCGTTGGAGCCCGTGGTGGAAGCTACATTGGGATTAGCGTGGAATAGTATTACGCAGATCGTTTTAAACAAGTTGGAACATGCACTCTTCCTTGGAGATCCGTGTGAGTAAAGTCTAAATTATAATTTTGAAACATAAAAGCCATCGGGGGGATTCTGAGAATCGCGGGGTGGCTAGGCGATTCTCAGAATCGCTCCGATAGCTCTGATGTTTCAAAATTGATTATAATTTTACACAAAGTATATGAATTTTATTAGTTTGCTACACTGCTGGTTATTCTTTAATACACTCATTCAAATAAAACATAATTCGTGAACGAAGACAACTGGGAGATTGAGCGTGGGAAGTGTTGGTGATCGCTGTGTAGTTTGCCGTATCGAATTCAGTGAATAAATTTCAGGGAAACATGCTTTCTCTAATCAAGGTTGAAAATGAACCACAACTAAATAGAAGTATAACTAGCATTTGCACCTTTTTGTGCAAAGGTCATGCCGACTGAGTTAAACTGAGGGCTGACTAAGAACTCCATTGGAAGTTTTTATGACCTCATTTAAATCTCTACAATGCCAGTCTAATAATCTCTACAGTGTTAAATATTTTTTTTTTTTTTTGTTTTTTCTCATCCCATCCCTTTCATATATATTTTCTGTGTATAGTTAAATTTTTTGGTTGTATATGACTGTATTTTTGGGTTAAAGAATTACGTAAAATTGATTAAACTAGGTCATTCTTGCCGTGCCTTTCCATTCTCAGCAATGCTGTGGTTGTTTAAAGAGAAATCCTTTTTCAAGTCGATCGTTAGTTTATTCACTCTGTTGTACTGGTATTGCTCTCATCAACTCCAAACCTATTATCCATCAAATCATTCCGTAATGCAAACAAGAAAATTAGTTGGACGCAGTAAAGGGTCACTCTTCTATTCCCCATGGATTCTTATATGGAAGATTACTAGAAGGCACTTGAGAGTTGAAAAGAATGCCTGTAACTTATCCTGACAAAGTCATACTAAAATAAAGAACACATGCACAAGAGCTGAATAAATATATTGCTACCATCGATCAAATTTAGTACCAAAGTCTCTGTTTCCTTTTCCAGGTATTAAGAATTTCTCTTCCTTGAGCATAAAGGAAATAAGTTCTTAACCTCAAACCGGATGGCATCGAACTAAATGTAAAGACAATGTTCTTAATCTCAGGCCTGTTGGCATCGAGTTAAACCTAAAGGCAATTGGCAGGAGCCAACTCGGTACCTTATAATATGTTTTCTAAAATTAATTGGGGTTGAGCACCGTCAACGTAATTTGCATGCTTTTGCCGGGTGGCCGAGCGAGGGTGATTCTCAGAATCACCGTGCCCACTTCTTACACCCTAATCGGAAATCTTGTAAAATAACTGCGTTGAAGTAATAGGGCGATTTTAAGAATCGCTTTATTATTTCAACGAAATTGTTTTACAAATTTAAAAAAAAACATGAAAATTTATATGGGTTTTATTAAAAAAATATGAAATAATAATTTGTTTAATAAAAATAATATATTGAAATATAATATGATATTGAAACTGAACAGCAATAAAAAAAACATTACTATTGCAAAACCTATAATTTTTAATTTTTTCATAAATTTATATGGTCATAATAATAATGCCTACATTGCATAAACTATTTTCTGAAATGCATAGCAGCGTTAACACTATTGGAGCTTCCTTGAAAAAACATGGGAAACTTCAATGAGTTAGTGACAAAACAATTTAACCATAAACAAAATAAAAATGTAACTTGCATACTTTTGCGGGGTGGCGGGGCAAGGGCGATTATCAGAATCGCCCTCTTACTTCAATGTAGTTGTTTTACAAAACTAAGAAGAAAACATGAAAATTTATATGTATTTTATTAAAAAAAGATATGAGATAATAATTTGTTTAATAAAAATAATGTATTGAAATGTAATATGACTATTGAAATTGAAACAACAATAAAAAAAACTTTATTAGTTGCAAAACCCATAATTTTTAATTTTTTCATAAATTTATATCACCATAAACACTTTATATTAACATAATAAATCTCATATTACTTAAAATTTATCTCTTATCTAATAATCAATGAGCGATCAAGAATTGTAGAAAAATAACTATTTCATTACTCAAAATAGTTATTTAAAATATCTTTACATTTAATCTGTCAAATCAAGAAGAGGAAAAGCTTCCAAATCAAAAGGTAAACATAAAACTAAAATTCAGAAAATTAATAAAATTATGTTTGATATGTATGATTAGGTTGATACTTATTTTATTAAAAGAAGATGTGAGATTATAGTTTGTTTTTTTTAAATATATATTGGACCGTGAGATGAATATTAAAATATGGGTAGTGGTAAATTGAAAATATTAATTACATGGAACGTATTTTTTTAATAGAACTGCTAGTAAACATAGCTCACCCCACTCAATTTCCACGCTCCATTTTCGTCATCCTCTCTCTACATAGAAATTGAGATTGATAGAAACCTGAGAACGTCATGAATTTTTTTTGCCAAACTGTCACGATGTGTTTCCAATTGGAAGTCCTGTAAAATAGCTGCATTGAAGTAATGGGGCGATTTTGAGAATCACCCTATTACCCACTCCTCTTCGTCTTCATGTCTCATCGATCTAAACACCGCACTTGAGATCAAGTGGGGTTGAGTGCTGTCACCGTCCCAGCCCTCCTCGGGAATGACATGATTAGTTTCGTTTTCACTTGGCTCTATTACAGCTGTATCAGGCACTGTTATGGCGTCAGCTTCTATAAAAATGTGTATCCTTTAAAATAATTTAATTGCCCGATGCATGATATCTCTGTGCATGTCAATATTGCTTTCGTTTGGTGATCCATCCATTTCCTCATATTCTCATATTTGAAGTACTAGGGTGATTCTGAGAATTGCCCTATTACTTCAACGCAGTTGTTTTATAGGATTTCCAATTGGAGAGTGTAAGAAGTGGGCATATGGGGCGATTCTGAGAATCGCTCTTGCCCCGCCACCTCGCAAAAAAATGCAAGTTATGTGATTATAATGATTAATCTCGCAGCATCAAATCACATAACTTGCATGCTTTTGCCGAGTGGCGAGGCGAGGGCGATTCTGAGAATCGCCCTTGCCCCGCCACCTCGCAAAAGAATGCAAGTTATGTGATTACAATGATTAATCTCACAGCATCAAATCACATAACTTGCATGCTTTTGCTGAGTGGCGGGGTGAGGGCGATTCTCAGAATCGCTCCATGTGCCCGCTTCTTACACTCCAGAATATTTTAATGTAAACTTCTTACACTCTCCACATCATCTTCAAATAATCTTTACTCATAAAAAACTTCTTAGTTGAGAAATCGACCCCCTCTGTCTTCATCAAATAACAATGTTTGTGAATCTGTCTATAGCAATGGAGTGCCTTGTCATCCACAACAACGATGAGAAGATTCTTGAGCAAGTGTTCAATTTCGTCGCCCTCTCGGAAACTCTGCAAGAAGAGATCGATCATGCTATTATTCTGTGCCCATGCTGTGTTCAGTGACATGATTATAACCGTTCTGTTTTGGTTTGCAACCTTGGACAACGTTAACTCTAGCTCCGAAATATTTTTATTCTGCACACAAACCTGTACATTAGTAGTGTGGCCTTTAGATACCATATTTTATTCCATAAATATGAAGTTGTTCTTAGTGTTCATGCTTTTGAATGAAAATATATCACTCCACTATTCAATTACTAAAGCTTATTTAAAGAACTACATACTTTATAATCTATATGAAAAAATCAATATATATTTCAAAGTTTAATTTCTGTATTAAATACACATTCAATTCAAATAACTAGATTAATTTCTATAATTTCTACGAAAAAATTCAATACACCTCTCTAAATTTAATCTCAATGTTATTAAATAGACATTTAATTCAAATAGCTAGATGTTTCAAATAGTTAGATTAATTTCTATAATCTCTACGAAAAAATTTGATACACCTCTCTAACTTTAATTTCAATGTTATTAAATAGACATTTAATTCAAATAACTAGATGTTTAAAAAATCTTTGAAAATTTATTTATGCATTGCATCTCTTTATATGTTTCTCTAAAGACTGTAAAGTGCAAAAGTACATCTATATATATATATATATATATATATATATATAAATATATATATTATGTTTTAATAAATAAAACTGTTGGGCATTAGGATGTGTTTTCATGTAAATGTAAAACTAAAAAATAAATTGTTTTTTAGTCATTTAATTATTTATAAGTGGAGTTGGTTAAACATAAATGTTGTTATCCATAAATGGAGTTAGTTATCAGTAAGTGAGAAATTTTTTGCGTGTAAGAAGTTTGCATTAAAATATTCTGGAGAGTGTAAGAAGTGGGCACATGGGGCGATTATGAGAATGGCTCTCGCCCCGCCACCCCGCAAAAGCATGCAAGTTATGTGATTACAGTGAACTATAAACTCAAAATGGGAACTCTCACCACCCCGCAAAAAGCATGCAAGTTTTTTGGCGAGAGTTCCTGTTTCAGCATCCAATCACTCATCTGAAGATGTGAATTTTGATGGTGTGCAAGAAAATATGAGTGATTTTGAATAATTGTTTAAGACAGTTTCATATCTTGAAATAAAATTTTTGATTTCCATATGGTGTTAAATGAGAAGTTATGAGTCATTTTTATGTTGTTGGATTATATGTCTTAATTATGATAATTTTTATTGTTTAGAATATCTACAATGCAACATTAAATTAGAGATATAATGTATGTTTCATTCAATATACATATAATGACATTTGAATTCATTTAGTCATGCAATTTGTTCATAATGTCATGGTTTTTTAATTTTATAGTTGAAAAAATTCCAATTTCTTTTGTATCTAGCATGTTATGGTTGAAAACATGTTGAATTTATACTTAGGAAAGAAAAATGTTATTCTACCAAAAACATTATTGTGTTTTTTTTTTTCTCATAAACAACTCTTTTTGGCACATAAAAATTCAGCTTTACTAGCATTTTTTTAAAAATGTTGAAAATTGACCTTAAAAAAAATCATCGTTCTAGTATCATCACTTTTTCGTTTCCAAGGTGTTTTTTGCACGAAAATTTTGTTTTCACTGCAATTTTTAAAACATGTTCAAAATTGACCCTAAAAAAAAATCATCGTTCCAGTATACACACTTTTCATTTTTAGCACTATTTTTGATGTTTTTTTGGGGTTTTTTGGCCATATTTTCCGTTTCAAAGTTTACATCGTTTATAGAACACATCTTACATATATGCACAACTTTCGTATATACGAAAGATGAGTTCCATATATATGTACATATACAAAAGTTGCACATATACGGAAGTCATCTTCTGTATATGAACACTTCCATATATATGCTATCACTCCCACATATATGTGCATATATAGAAGCAATGCATATACAAAAGATGACTTTTGTATATGCGAAGCTTCTGTATATACATGTATATATGGAAGTGTGAATATATAAAATATGGCTTTCATATATGCGTAAGTTCTATATATACACACCTTCTTTATATGCACATTGATATGGAAGTGTGCATATATGGTAATCACACATATGCAAAAATGCAAGTGTATTTATGAAAATCAACTTCTATATATGTACTTGCAGATCTATATGCATATAGAGAGGTCCACATATGGAATATGGTTTCTATATAGATATTTAAGCCATATTTTGTATATGCACACTTCCATATATATATATATATGTGCATATACAAAAGTTGTGCATTTACAGAAGATGACATCCATATATGTGCAACTTTTGTATATGCACATATATATGGAACTCATCTTTCATATACAAAAAGGTTGTGCATATACGTAAGATGGGTTCCATATATATGTGCATATACAAAAGTTGCATGTTAAAGTCCAAATCCTGTTCACAGGCCCACATTTGAACTTTGAAGATATGCTTACAAACATTTCCATTCAATGCCCAATCACAACTACAAAAATTAAACTTGGACCTTGTGTATATGACATTATACCAGGAATGAGGAGTATCATTATTTTGGCTACGAACCACAAATTCATTTATACTCTTAGGGTCATGCACACAATATTCATCTCGTATATGAATTACTCTTGACTTTGAGAGAGTCTCTTGTTTCTTACACTTTATAGGCCTTATAACTCCTTTTAAACATTGATTGTGAATATAATATAGTTCAACTTTTTTCAACAACACAAATATTGGCCTATCCACACATTTGTGGTAGGCATTATTTTCCTCATATAAGTACCTATATTTTAGATGCATATGGTAGGACTCAATTGCATTGTCGGTGTCTTGATTAGAATGTGGAAACTTTTGATAAGATTTTTCCCACATATATTGAAAAGGTAATGACTAAAATTTATTATCAATTAAAAGATAATGACCAAAAACATTCAATAATAGAGTAATAGTCATGATATGATGTTGCATAACACTTACATATTTTATCATTAGATATCCAAGTGGTGTCAAAATATTTCAAAAAAAGTTCCTCTTCACTAAATTCAGAAAATATTCCTGCAACAAATTTTTGTACTGACTCATCATCCTTGCATGGGTGCATGATTTTCCCTAAAGCACATGAAATTCAGACTTGTTTTCTTTGCCTTTAACTTTGTTTTCAACATTTTTCACCCATGCTCAATCGACGTGCCATACACATAATAGGATGGATGAACTAGTTAGACACTTGAATGGTACAACATTAGAATAAAGTAAATTATGAATAAAATATATTTTCATGTTTCTTTTGAAAAAACAAATATGGTACCTTAATGTCTGAATCTCAGTAGCAACATCATCTGCGATAAATGCTTTTACATTCAAATTTGGATGCTTTTTCATTCCCATTGCAAATAAAGCTTCCAATCATTTTTTAGTATCATCTACTATATTTCCTGAAGAAATAACCCAAGCCACTGGGACACTATTACGATGTTTGTCGAATACCATTAAGATATAAAGTTGATACTATATTGAAAACACATTATTATAAGTATTATGTTCAACAACAAATAATTCCTTTTGATCACTATATGAATCAAAATATTGATAATACACACCCCATACATATTTGTACTAAATGTAGAATCCATTGAGATAACATTGTTGTGTGAATGTGTCACCATCATGGAACACAACCAAGGTGTTTGTATGCCTATAATAAATGGTATGTTTTGCACAATATCCCATTTTTGATAGAAAAATAAACTATCTGGAAACTGATTGTACCAACACTCAACACTTGTTGGATCACTGTCATTCTTCATATATTCTTTTTGTCTAATATTATTGTAAATGTTAGAATTATCCATCCTTGTCATTAAAGTGTCCCGACCACCCATGTGAATAACTCATCATATTAGTTCTTCACATCAAAGATTAATTTGTCCCAAACCATTGCGACATTAAAACCATGTTCAACCATCCTTTTCACACTAACTCATAAATCAAAGGATATATGTGGAACATACTTGAACATTTGAGGTCTTCCCACTGCATTCTTTCCATGTCAAAAAGCACCTGATTGATTAAAATGTCTACACTAAATGTATGTTATAATAGCATCAGTTGGAAGGACATAAAGATGATGCATGATGAAGCGATAGCTACAACCAACTTTTATGCTTTGGCGTGGACTGCATTTTTGTTGTGGTTGATCCTTTTGGATTCTTTGTATTTTCGTCATGTCTGTATTTACATGTCATCTCATGACCATATGAAAACCAATATATAATTAATTGAACAAATAAAGACTCACATGGTATATTCGATATATGTGTTAATGCGAGCACATGTAACATCCTCCACTTTTTTAGATCGATTTGTGTTAATAACAAATTGAGTTGGAGTGAGAGCATCTTCATCCGATTGCTCTCCATTTATAAAATCTTCCAATCAACTATAAAGAATAATATCAATTTGATCCCCTTCAATTTCTGTCCATGTTAGATTCTTAGTAGAAAATTCTATCATATATTCTGGGACTTCAATGTCAAACTCCATAATTTCATCCCACATTCCCATTTATATATTACCTATAAAAATTTGAAGTATTAGGAGAACAACAAATATGACAATAAGCATTTATAAATATTAATTCCTATATGTGCTCACACATCTACATGTGAGGATTTTAGATATGCATGTTGTTATATCTTTGTGCAATTACAATAGTCACACATATACAAAGTTGAAAACACATTTATGAAAGTTGATTTATCTATATCTGTTTACATATCTATATGCATATATAAGTGCTTGCATATACAGATGGCTTCTTGCATTGAAAGGAATTGATTTTTGGGGAGTTTTTTCATTTGCTTCTCTTTCTTGGTGGACATCGACATAGGGTGAGAGGTATGTGGTTGTGTTTGTTGCATTGTGATGATTTACATGTAGTTATGATGTATGATATATGTCCATACCAATACCATGTATGTTTTATTACAGATGTGGGACCTATTGGACGTCTGTTAGCCATATTGGCGGGAAACAATCCTCATCATCTAGGTGGAGCTATTGCGACAGGTGGGACATGACGATAGAGAGATGATAAAGTGGAGGATGACCTTGAGAGGTTGGATCGACACTGACGAATAGAGATATGTGGACCTTATAGAGAAGGGGAGGTTTCTTCTCTTTGTGCTGCGATGGAGAGACTACGTGAGCATTTTGAGGGTGTAGAGGCACATGCAAGGGCTATCGAGGATGCATGGGGGCACATGAAAGGGCTGTCGAGGATGCATGGTGGCATGTGAAAGGGCTGTTGAGGATGCAAGGGGTGCCTGAGACTGGTTGGGAGATGCTAAATGAGGATATGATGGAGAGGACAATGGATCGAGATAGAGCGAGGCACCTTTTCCTATATCGACTTGCAGTGGTAGCGTCAAATTCTCAACCTATTTTGGCTCCAACACACAATGCACAAGGTGGTGGTATCCTAGATGAGGAGAGGTTTGAGGCTTCTACCTTCTTCCCTTTTTTTCTTATCCCTCTTGTTGGCACCTGCTGGTGTCAAAGTATTTGCAACTTGTCTTGGGGTGGTTTCCTGAGTGGCTATAGGAACAATGCCTGTTAAGGTAATACATGAGTTTGCTAAAATGTTCTATGGAGACAGATACTAGACAGGTATCATGAAATCCATATTTGATAGAGTGAGTGTTGGCATAAGTTCTTTTGGAGGTGGAAACCACCTCTGTAGCCCTTGGAGGGTACTGACCTCCTTTCGTGGGAGGGTATTGACCACCTTGCATTGTAGGGTATTGGACGCCCAATAGGGGAGGGTTCTGCTTGTGTGCATGCTGATTGGGATAATATCCCTAGTTGGATGGTGGTTGTGCTACAGGCATGATACCATATGGTTGGTAAGTGATTGGGTCATGGTACACATTTCCATATTGTTGGAAGGTGTTCCAAACGAATGAGTGTTTGCATGAATACAAGAAGTATTCTTAACCTTGATTATGTATGACATTATGTAGATATATGTTATATCCATGAGGCATCCATTTGATAGGTATAACAACTGGTTTCAAGTTATGGCTGGATTCGTCAAGGAATTAGAGTCCCTTGAGAGATGGTATATGTACGTGTTCAGTTACATGTCAGTATGCTGGGTCTAACAAGGTAAGGTAACTAGTATATTGTTATATTTATTTATACGCTGACAATTAAGTGTTTATTTTAGTAGGATGTAGGGGATTGCATGGTAAGATACTATCATGACATCTTGAAGAAGGTTTGGGTTGAGATTTTCCTTGGAAGCATTGGGAACCCATGAGGATTGAGTTGTGGTGTTTTTTGCTAGTTTTGTTCTTTCGGTATTTTGTGATTTATTTGTGCTTGATTTGCGGTTATGATTATGTCTAGTGCATGGCATGCCACTTTGTTTGTGGTGTCGTATTTCTATTGGTGTTTCATGGTTTTATTCTCTTTTGTCTCTTGTGTTTTCCTTTTATGTTTTGAGGGTCTTGGGCATTGTTTGGGAATGAGGAAAGATAATGGAGCTTTGGGGGACCTGAATGAAACACGACAGGTAATGTAAGACCCGGATGAAGCTTGGTGCATGAGTAAAGGGAAGCTAAAGGTAAGAATATAACAATTATTTGGATTGGTTGGGTCCATTGAGATAAATGGATGGTGGAAGAACAAACATTAGAAAGGTAACAAGAAAGGTATACTAAATGGATTTGGGGTGTCAGATGTCTTGGCTATGTTGGGAATGGTTGTTCTCATTGTTGTGCATAGATAAAGGGAGTTATTTTAACCTGACCTTATGATATGCATGTTGTGAGCCTTTGGATTCCATTTTTGACTGATGCAGGCATCATATCCTTTTATTTGTTGGTTAGAGAAAATGAACATATATGTGTGTGTGTTATTGTAAATACTATATCGAGCTATATTTATAAAGCTCCATAAACAGTATGGTTATTTTTTGGTTGACGCAAATGTGTATGGGTATATGTGGTTGTTATTGTTAATACCATAATTATCTGTGTTATAAATCTCCCGTAAACAATATGATTGTCATGATTTCAGGAGGTTGTTCATTGTAAATACTGCAAGGAGCTGTATCATAAAGCTCAATGGGTAGTATGTTTTGGTTTTCAATTGTCTTTATGGTCACAGGTGTCATAGATTACTGAAGATGGTGTTCCCCAAGGGGAAGGGGTATGTAATAACTACGAGTTAAAGTTCATGTAATAGAAGTTAATAAAAAAATTTGAAAAATGCTTTGGAAAGGAAAAGTGGCAATTATTGACATTTATTTATGTAAGCAAAGGAAAATAGGAGAAAAGGAAGATGAAAGGTCACATGTTTCATGTGAGGAGGAATTTGAAGGAAAAATGAAGAAATTAGAGGCCTCAATAATAAAAAGGCTTATGAGGATCAGTTCACAACATTTTTTCAGTTTGGATTTGGAATTAATCTTAGAGAGAGAAGAGGATCAAGAGGAGAAGGTAAGCAAGAAAGTAAAGGAAGGCAAAGGAAGGACAAGGAAAGAAAAGGACAAGCAAAAAAAATTTAAATCAAGCAGCTTTAGCAGAATCCTTGCAGGTAACAGGTTGCATGTGTGATTTCCTAGCTAGTTTCTGTATGCATTATACATACATGCATGTATTTGGTTCTCTTGCTATCATGGGCATGATTTTTTCCAGGTGTGACAGTGGTTTCAACCTTGCCTTGCCATTTTCGGATAGCCATGGCATGATGGGATTCATTCTTAGTTGAGATTTGGATTACTAGAAGGTTTTGGTTCTGGGTGAGGTGGTCTCAGGAAAATCCCAAAGGTTGGGGGTGGAGATTGTTTTATCTAAAATACCTCAACAGTTGGGTGGAGATAAGAAAATTTCTCAAGGGACAGGGAAGGAATTTTGAGGCATCCAAGCTTGGTTTGGTTTTGTAATCTCGGGACCAGTTTAGGTGAGATCACAATAGTGTGATGGTGGAGGTGGTTTAACCTTTGGGTTCCCCTGATTATTTATGTATTGGTTTATCCCATGAGATCCCACATTCATGCTTGGAATATGGCACAGGGGTGATTAGATGAAAGAGAGATTTGGTTCAGCCTAATCTATGGTCAAGTGGTACATGGAAGTCCCTGAATTCGTTGTCTTTTGCATATGTTAATAAGAGTTAGTTTCCTCTTGTATTTCATAAGTAATTATACTTGTTTAGAATGTGTATTAATGGTTGTTCTATCATTGTTATTTATTTGGTTATATGCTGGTTATAAGCATGGTTGTATCACAGATTCTAGTTATGAATCTTATCATGTTTTGATTGGTAAATGAATGGTTATTGAATGCATGACCTAGTAGATGTTATTGCAGCTATACAGAGAGGGAATTAGACCTTCGTGATGATTCTCATATGAGTATCAAATCCCATTGTTTATATATGCATTCATGACCTGTAGATTACATGTTCACAGCGTGTTTGATGAAATTTCGGTCATGGTCAGGCTTCGTTAAGCTAAGTTTTTGTCTAATTTTTGTGTTAAAGGCCTTGTATTTGTGGCATTTATTTGTCTGAAAGTCTCATAAAGTTCTGGGCAGTGGTCTGGAGACTAGCTCTGAGGGGAGGGATATGTATCAAAGAAAATAAACTACACACATAAAACAAAGCTAAAAATAGATGGTTGCTTTCCCTTTAAGTTATGTTATGTGATCAATCAAACAAGATAAATGGTTTTTGTTTGTTTTGTGTATGGTAAAAAGATCATTTGAAGACCTATTTGTACTTTCCACTCTCAAAGTAACTGGGCCTTGTAGAGATATCTTTTATGAAGGGTACTGGGGCTATGTCCCGAAAAAACTAGCGATGTTTCGAGTAGCCAAAAGAATCAACCAAGGTAATGAATCGGGCTTTAGTTCTTCCCTCACCTCCACTTATAGGGAAATATGCCCTAAAATTGACCACTAATATACCTTCGTCCCACGGGGGTAGTCGAGTCTTTAGCTTCATGGTAATCAATCATCAGTACCAAGCATTATACAGGTCGGTTAGCCCCATATAGTACCCATGCATTGGGACCTAAGACGAACCCCCTTTGAATTAGGTTTCTGGCGTGCCTGGGTAGTCTTTTCTGTGGGATGATGAAGGTGTTTAAGCACCTAAAAGTCAAATTATATATTTCAAAAAATGTAACATGATCAAGGGGGCTTATGGGATGCCTACTCCCAATGGTCCTAACCTAAACTATAAATTATTTTATGGCCTCTATCGAGAAATTTAGTTTTTTCAAGTTATGGTTTCTTTTAAGGAGTGTTTCTTCACTTATGGTGTGAAAATGTAAGTTAAAATAAACTAAGTAAAAAATCTCCTGAAACTGGATGCCTTTTGTACAAAGTTTAGATAAGCTTAGTGCGTGGACTACAATGCATGTGCAAGTGACAAAGTGAACATGCAATGTGTGTAAAGATGTGGATATGCGATGATCCTTTATAAAATCCCCTACTTATACTAAGTTGTGATTGTTACTTGCATTAAAATAAATAATATGTGGATAATGGGTCACTTACTTCCTTCCTATTAAACTATGTGTGCCTAAAAGGGATATGGAAAAACCAAGTGCTTTGAGAAAGCTTTCAGATGGAATCCCATGATTGTTTGAAAGATGCAAGGGAAGTAGGGGCTACTCCCTTTCTTTAATAACACTTGTTCCTAGTCCCAATACTAATGAAGTAAAAATGATTTGGTTAGTAAAAACGATTTGTGGATTATGGGTCACTTACTCTTTTGATATTTCAGCTATGTGACTTGTGAAAAACAAAAATTTTGTTTTAAAAGATATGTGGATTATGGCCACTTACTTTTTCCCTTAATTAAGTTATGTGTGAAATGATTTTTTTTTTTTTTTGTAAAGATTAAGTAACCACCCTACTAATAATGAATTTTTGAGCTCTCTATAATTGGTGCCAGTTATGTTATGCACACACACACACACACACACACACACACACACACATATATGGAAGTGATGAATTTTGTATGTAACTTCTGTATATGTACATATATATGGAAGTGTGCATGTATGAAAGATGACTACTGTATATGTGCAACTACTATATATGCACATATATATGAAATTCATCTTCCATATATGTGCAAAATTTGCGCATATACAAAATACGAGTTCCATATATATGTGCATATACAGTTGTTGCACATATACAAAAGCCATCTTCCATATATGCATGCTTCCATATATATATATGTAGAAATACATAAACTTCATACATAATCTACACATATACAGTATCCATCTTCTTTATATGTGCAACTTCTGTATATGCACATATATATGACAACATGCATATATAAAACATGGCTTCAATATCTATATATAAATCATATTCCGTAGGTGGACCTTTGTATATACATATAGATATAGAAGTTGAATTTCATTAATACACTTACATATGTACGATTTCTATATATGCATGTTCCGTATCTATATGCATATATAGAAGTTGTGCATATCTAGATATTATGCATATATGGAAGCCATCTTCCGTATATGCATGCTTCCATATATACATGAATATACAAAAGTTGCGAATATACATAAGATGGCTTTCGTATATGTGCAACTTTTGTATATGCACATATATATGGAAGCAATGACTTTCGTATGTATCTTATGTATATGTAAATATATATATGAAAACATGTTGTTGTCATTCTGTATTTTTAAGGTTGAGGGAGTAAACAAATAGGAAAACATCAAAACCATTTTGGAAGCTGGGATCTAGCCCTGCCAGCTTCAAAGAGGGATCTCTCTGTAAAATTTAGCTATGTTTGATGTGAATTTTAGGTTAGTTATTAATGTAATGATTGTTTTTGATTGAGTTTCTTGGTTGATTGAATTGTTATAATTCCATTGAGCTATGGAGTCTAAACATTAACTGGATCTGCATCAAACTTTGAAGGAGTTTCATAGGGAAAGTTAGGTTGCACTAGTTGGATCTTTCAGAATTTTATATGAGTTATGAAACAAAATAAATGTAAGATTTAGTAGAAACTAAGGAGAAATGAAAGATTCCTTAATTTGAATTTAGTAGAAAACATATAAATTACTACCAGAATAGGGTGTTCTGTATAACATATCTTATTCATCATAGTTTCTGTTGTGTAATTAAGATTTTCAGAATTGACAGAGAAAGGAGACAATGATTAAACACATAAACTAAAGAAAAACATCACCATTTCATACACCACATGAATCCTGTGAAGAATGTCCTTGTATTATTGATGCTTCCAACAACTTGGAAATTACAATTTGGCAAAGGAAATTATATTCAACAGTCAACCCGTAATACTTTTTTTTATTATCAAGTAAGAGTGGAACCTTGCATTAATCAAGAGAAAATACATATTATACAACAACAACACCAGCTCTATGAACCACTCAATAGATAGCTGGGTTTCCTAAACAAAACTACATCAGGAATGTTATCAAAACAATCCGTCCACTAGAGAGTACACAGAAACTGCCCCGTATAACTAATCGTCCTCAGAGTGGCGCTCTGGATAACTAGTGCACACAAACCCTTAAGCTCATGATGTCAAAAATATCGCCTATCACATAAACCTTATGATCACGCTATATTTCTATTATAATCCGTTTATAATAGAAATAACCACCAACACTCAATAACTTATTTTTTCGCCCTTTTCCTCGGTCCTTGCCGGACTTCAAAAAGAATTCCCCCGCGCTAATAACTTCATCGGGTCCGCTCCATCGCTATCAGCGCATCGCTTAACTGCATTCCATCGCACCTTCACTTAAACTTCCTCCAATCACTGATTAAACCGATCTCCACCATCCATTTCTTTCTGTGATCCAACGGTTAATATCTTTTCCCGCTTAATCAAACTACACGACACTCCTCTGTCGTTGATTTACGCTTAGTGGATCTGATGATCCACAGTGATTTAAGGTCAACAAACACCACGGAGAAAACCTGCCTAAAAAGTGGTATTTTTATTTTCCTCTGCTGCTACGTGTTTATCGGTTAGTGGAATCAGGTGACTACCCTTCAATACCACTTACCATCCCTCCTCCACCCGAAATACCACTTCACTGCATTATAATAGAAATGATCCACAAACACGCAATAACTTGCCTTTTCACCCTTTTTCTCATTCCTTGTCGAACTTCAAAAATAATTCACCCGCGATAATAACTTCATCCAGTTTGCTCCATCACTATTGGCACATCGCTTAACCACATTCCATTGCACCTACACTTAACCTTCCTCCGATCGCTGATTAAACTGATCTTCACCGTCCATTTATTTTTGTGGTCCAAAGGTCAATATCTTTTCCTGCTCAATCAAACTGCACGACACTCCTCCGTCATTGATTTGCACTTAATGGATCCGATGGTCCACAGCGATTTCGGGTCGACAAACAGCACGTAGAAAACTCGCCCGAAAAGCGGTTTTTTATTTTCCCCCGTTACTACATGTCGCTCGGTAAGTGGAACCGGGCAAATACCCTTCAAAACCACTTACCATCCCTCCTCCACTCGAAATACCTCTTCGCTGCGTTATCTTCTGCGCTCTTTCACCGTGCGATGATTGTTGATCTGTTGCGCTTGGTCCATTTCCCACTGTTTTCATCAGTCCCTGACTGCTGAATTTACATGTTTTGAGAATACTCCCTGTCTATGGTCACTTTTCTGTGACAGTCCTTGCACAAAGTCCTTGAGGGTGTCAATGCCCAAGTATATCTTTTATTACTTCTAGAACATAGCACTCCATCATTCGCCAAGCGATCCACTAGTCTGTTGGTTGTTCTGTGTATGTGAACAAATTGAATGTTCTCAGGGTTCTCAGGTGGGATTGTATACGTTGACAAACCTGTAATAACTACCAATGGTTTGACACTTTTTCTAGTGCTGTACCATTGCATATCTTCTTGACTGAATTAATTATCAATTCAGAGTCTGCTTCTACAATAGCATTGTGTAAATCTGAGTCAATCAAGATTTCTAGGCATTTCTATAAGGCCATGAGTTCTGCCATATTATTAGTGGCATTCCCCAAATGACTATGAAAGATGATATGAATGTATCCCTTCTCATCTCTTATGACTCCGCCATAACCAGCCACTCTAGTTTTTCCTTTAGAGGCTCCATCTATATTGAATTTCAGAAAACCAGGTGGAGGAGGTTGCCAGAATTCCTTACCCACTGTTGTATAGCTTGCGCTTTTGCTTATGCCCTGGGGGATCGGCAACTGGAGACCCAATTGCAACAGTATATGTGCATCCTAGTTTAGAGGAGGGTTTTCGGGGGGTTTCTTTAGATAGGTACTTACAGTTTCTTTGATCTATCTTATAATATAAGCTATGATGCTCTATGTTGAGCCAATTCTGTTCTTGAAAATCATGTTGTTGTGTTCTTTCCAGACATCCTAGATCAAAAAAACTTGAATCAGAGTCCAAGCTTTGTTGACTATTTCATTTTTCTGAGAAATCTTTCTGCCAATTCTTTAAAGTGATAGTAATGCTGGAAGCGTCCTTATCAGTTTTCCTGAAGATTGAGGCTACCAAATTCCACAAGGTAGAGGTGAATGGGCAGAGGTTGAGTAGGTGATCCATCGTTTCTTCTTGTAGACCACACAACTGGAATCTAGATGGACCAACTAGCCCTATTTTCCGAAGATTTTCCCAAGTCAGAATCTTTTTATGATGAACCAACCACATGAACAATTTAATTTTCATCCAGTGCGAGTTCTGCCATAGGTCCTTCCATATTTTCTCAGGGTTTGGAAAGTTAAGCCCAATGACAATTCTTTTGGCTTCTTTGAGGTTGAAGTTGCCTTCTTTATTTCTTCCCCATCTTAGTTGGTCAGACAATGTAGATGTTAAAATCTTTCTTTGTTCCAAGATGACTGCAAGAGCTTCTGGTTGGTCCTTTAAAGGGGTTTCTTCACTGTATCCCAGGTTCTTCCATGTTCTTCATTTATCCTTGTATCTTTTTTGATCCTAGAAATCACTTACCCTGAGTAAACCTTTATTTTCAGTGTCATTCTTAAGATTGGCTAATTCTTCTCTACACAGGTTAGGTTCCTGCTGCCAGTTGTCCTCCCAAAACCATGCTAGGTTTCCATCTCTGATCTCCCAAAAACTGTGCTTCTGAACTATGGCTCTATTCTCCCAAGCACTGTTCTAAATATGGGAGCCCTTTATGTGCCCAGACATCCGAATATGATCCCTTTCTTGCCAATTTTTTGCATACTTTTGTTTCCATAGCTTGGCCCATGGGGCTGCCAACTCCTTTAGCCATATCCACCAAATTTTTGCCCCTGAGACTTTGCTAAGGGTTTCAGGGTCATGAAGTCCCAGACCCCTATGGTTCTTAGGTTTGCAGAGCTTATCCCAAGCTACCAAAGCCCATTTCTTTTTCTCTTCCCCTTTGCCCCAAAGAAAATCTCTTTGAATATTCCTGATGAGTTGCAAAACTCCTTTAGGAGTAGGAAGAGTTGAAAACATGAAGGTGGGAATAATTTGCAAGACAACCTTTATAAGTACTAGTCATCTTGCTAAATTAAAAGACCTACTTGTCCATTTCCTGATTTTGTCCTGTAGTCTATTAGTCATTGGCTCCCAAACTTCCTTGCTCAAAGGTTTATCAGTGAGAGGTATTCCCAGATATTTGGATGGTAACTGATCTCTTTAAAACCCGAGAATTCTGGTGAGGTTTCTCTGAGTAGCAATGTCAGTATTAAAAAAGAAAATTTTTGATTTGGTGAGGCTTACCTCTATACCAGCAGCCATAGAAAAGCCGTCCAGGATTTGTTTGAAAGCTTTAGCTTCCTTGGCTGTGGGTGTACCCTACAACATAGTGTCATCCTCAAATTGTTGATGAGTCCAGGCATCCCCATTTGGGGTGAGTTTGAGACCCTGGATTCTTCCTTATATATTGGCGGATTTAATTGCTCTGCCTAATCCTTCCATCATGAGAATAAAGAGGAAAGGGGAGAGTGGATCTCCTCGTCGAGGCCTCTCGAAGGCCTAAAAGTTAAGGATGCATAGCCATTAAGCAAGATTTAAAAATTAGTTGTAGTAACAAGGGCCATTACCCATCTTATCTAGTTGTGGTCGAAGTCGTACGCTATTAGTACTTCCCTGATGTACAACCAGTGGAGCTTGTCATAAGCTTTCGCTAGGTCAAGATGTACGATCATCCTCGCTTGCTTATTGCTCTTAAGAGAATGAACCACCTCGCGAGCTTGAATGATGTTGTTTAGAATTTTCCTTCCTTCCACATAACCAGTTTGCTCCTCAGACACAAGCATTGGAAGTAGGGTCTTGAGTCTGTTTGCAATAACTTTGGAAATAATTTTGTACACCACATTGCATAAAGCTATGGCTCTAAATCTATCTGGTGTCATAGCTTTTTCCTCCTTTGGAATCAAATCTATGAAAGAAGTATTAAGCGCCCTCAAAACGGTTTTGGATCTTCTCGAGTCCTCCACAACTTCAAGGATATCTTGTTTGACTATTTCCCAGCATGCTTTGAAGAAGTCAACATTGAACCCATCCGGTCCTAGAGCTTTCCCATTTTGCATTTCTTTAATGACTTCAATCACTTCCTCTTCAGTCACTGATCTATTAAGATTGTAATTGTCTTCCTTGGTTACAAGCTTTGGAATGTATTTTGTGAAGTTGGTTATAAATTGTGATCTGTCTACGAGAGGCTCCTTTGCTATGCTTTGGAAATGTTGTACCATAGCACATTCCATTTCTTTGTGGGTTCTGAGCTCTTTCCCTTGAGTGTCGCTGAGTTTTGAAATCCTATTATGTGACCTGTTATTTGCCACCAGAAAGTGAATATCATCTGAATTTAACATTTGTCTGATGCATTCTAGGGAAAAAATCCTCATGGGGAGGTATTTTGGGAGCTTGTATGGTGCTAACTCGCATCCATAAAATCCGATTTCTATGTAATTTTGGTATAAATACCAGTCTCGAGTCCTTGCCTGATCTATCAAAAGTATAATCCTTTTGATGTCTTCAATGATTCTGGGTTGTGCTGAGATGTTTAGGATATTCAGAGCTGGGTGCACAAACTCTTCAATGAACTTTTTGTAGGAGAATTCTTGCTTCTCTTTCATCACTAGAAAAGTCCAAAATATCACAGGCTAATGGTTTCCCTCTTCATCTAGCTTTTGCATGGAAAATCTAAAGCTATCTGCTTGATAATATAGAAACATATAAATTAAAATTGAAGTGTAATTAAACACTTGTTCTGTTGGAAATTTAAGAAATTTCTCATGGATGTTATTAACCAGGAATTGTCTAAAATTAAACAAAATAGATGGTTTGCTATCTGTGGAAAAGATGGAAAGGAAGCCTAGAATGGGTTCATCTACCCACTGATTAGAATAATAACCCAAAATGTATGAAATTATAGGTACAATATGTTTAGCTTGATCAGGGAATATTAAGGAAGGGTATGGAGGATTCTTCTTTGGTAATTGGGCATTTTTTGGTAAGAAGATATAAAAAATACTGGCTCTTGTAGCAAAATTAAGCTTCTAATGGAGTTGGGTGAGGGCTTCTAAGGAAAATGGGACACTGTTTTCCACAGGGGGAGCTAGCATCATATGGTTTATAGATTAGGTAGTAGTTATAGAAAGGATCTCACCAGATGGGGTCATAATGGCTCTTTGGCTAGGAATATAACAGGCTTGGCATCTCCTGGTGAATTCAGGGGCATGGAAGGTTAGAGGGAAAATATAGTTAGGAATATTGGACTCCCAGAGTCCAATGTCATCTGTTTTGTCAGCATGTTTGTCCTCTAACCAACAATAAAGCTCCAAAAATTCATAGTCGCACTGTCTTACTGATCCTATAATCCATATCAGCTAATGGAATACGATCTAAGTCTATGGATAGAAGGATTAATGGATTAACATGGTTCTCCCGGTTCTTTCTCTTTGGAGGCATATTTAGATCAGTGGACAATTACTGGTGATGGAAGGAAAATCTTACCGGAATAAATTTGAGGTTATGAGTGATTAGGGGAGGGGAGACCGAACGTTGACAATTTGATCTGCTTCAATAATCTTTTGAACCTAGTTGCTTTGCAAAGAAACTTGGGAATTAAGGAGAATAAGCCAGTGAAAGGGACAAATAAGACAGTTCAAGATTTTTAAAGGAAGGATTTCAAAGTCTGTTGGAGGTTGGCATAGGACCATTGAATTCAAATGGTTACCTAGGAAGGAGAATTGAATGCTTAATGGTAATTTTTCCGGGAAAACATTTAATTGAGCAATGGCTAGGAAACGTGGAGGAATAGGAGTGGCAGAGGTGTTGGGTAGGGACCCAATAAGGAGATGAGGGGAAGACAGTTTTCAGAGGGGGTAGGAGGAGGTAAGTGGTATCGGTGGGGTGGTGCGAAATGAGGGGAAGACACCACATAAGGATGGCGCCCTGCGGAGAATACCACCTTTTTGGACCCCCCCAGTGGTAAAGGTAGGATGGATAGCGGGGGATGAAAATAAATGACTATCATCGATCATGTAGAGTGGGGAATCTTGATGCTTTGACCGCGACCTCCTTTAACCATCAACGACAAAACAACTTTTTTGTCCATATGCGCCTTTGATTTTTTTCTTTTGGAAATTACAATAATATTTAGGATATAAAACATGTCAAAAATACTTTATCCCCATTGTGCCTTTCTTTTACATTGTCACTAAAACTTGGTGTAAAGGGAACATACATACATTTCTCAAAACCAAACTATTTCTACCTACCCTCTTTCTAGGCTACCGTTTTTATTTTTATAAAGGGGTACATTTAGAATAGCAAACCCATATTATATTTTTTTATGAAAAATGAAAAACTACTTAAATCCTATCACTTATTGCTCCTATTGATTTAGATTAAATAATTGAATCAATGTCATTTTCTACCTAACTAATGATTTACCAAGATTAAACTGTTTGGCAAATCTTTATTCTCTCGTCTAATTTACAGAAATTCAAACATGTTTAACCATTATTATACTGTATGATTAAACAAATAACTAGTCATTGTGGCATCTTTAAGCAAGCTGCACACAACCTTTATTTATCAATCATGAAGAGAACTATCTATCAATAGTGGCATTTATATTTGCAGCACTTTTAGTATTATTTTCTTTTTGTTTTTCTTTCTTTGATGGGTTTCTATCTTTTATAGTTTTTTTTTCAATGTTTTTTGTTTTCCTTTTTTTGTTTTGTTTATACCCTCTTTTCATTTTTATTCTATTTACTTTTGGAAATCATTTGCAGATTGGCAATTATTTACAATATGAGATTTCTAAGATAAAATACTCAATCACCTTGAGATCCTATAAATTATAGGACCTTAACAGTGGCTCCAGCTGGGGATAGCACTCTCCATGCAAGGTGCCAAGAGCATTTGATCAGTGGCCTTGAGTGTTCCATTTTAGCAATATCTACACTTGATTTATTTTGTTGTTGGAGTAATTATGGAAACATATCAATTGAAGCTTAGGGCCTTCTCTGTCGGCTTCAAATTTTGTCAGTAGATCAGTCAATCAAAATAATAAAATAATTATATTTACAATGGTTTGATGTACGAAAAACTTTATTGCTAAGAGAAATAATGCTTCAGCATTATGCCATTCACAGGTCCACCAGGCATTTCTTTTCCATTTGTATGTTTGAGTAAAAATTCATTATGTCCTTTGAAAGCATCAATTATATAAGGTCATGTCCATAGATTGTCAAAATTTCCATGCTTTCCTTTGTCCTCTCTTCTGGAATCCCATTTTAAAACTCTGTCACCCAAGGCAAAATCATATTCTTGTTTATTCTATCAAAAATCTTTTTGATATTCTCTTGGATGACCTAAGCTTTATTTTAGACTTCCTGCCTGGATTGTTGCAATTGAATAGCTTAATCAATCCTCCTCTAGATGTCATTAGGCTCAACCTACAATTCTTGAGTTATCTTCATAAATGGAACTCCCAAAGAAGATGGAAAAACAACATCCATCCGATAAACCAATTGGTATGGTGACATTCCAATTGATTTCTTTGTTTTGAGCCTATCAGCCCAAAGTGCATTTATTAACTTGTTGTGCCATGACTTTTTGTTTTCTTATAACAACTTTTTAATAATGTTTACCGAACTCTTATTTGAGGATTCAACCAACCCATTACCCTGTGGGTAATAAGCAGTTGGATGTCCCAAAGTAATATGATACTTATTGCAAAAGTCTACCATTTTCTTGGATTTAAAAGCTGCACCATTATTTGTAATGAGCTTGTTGGGACAACAAAATCTAGACAAAATATTGGTTTCCAAAAATTTGATAATATCTGCATCAGTAGCCAATCAGGAAGGTGTGGCCTCAATCCATTTAGTGAAGTAATCGGTAGCTGTGAGGATCCATTTATATTGGGAAGAGGATGGTGGATGGATTTATCCAATGAAATCCAATCCCCATTGTTGGAAAGGGCTTTCAACAGATATGGGTTTTAAAGGCAGAGGCAATAGCTTTCTTCTCCCCTCAAATATTTGGCATTTGTGGCAAGAGGTTACTTTCTTATGAACATCAGGGAAAAGGGTAGGCCAGTAGAAACCAGCTCTAAGGATCTTATTAACAGTGTTTTTCCAGTATAGATGTCCATTGCAATCACCTTCATGGAATTCTTGCATTGTTCTTTCTGCATGATCTTTCTATAGACACTTTAGTAAAATACCACCAACATCTTTCCAATATAAAACATTATCGATGATGAAAATTTTTATTGCCTTTTATTTTAGAAATCTATCCTTTGTCTTAATTAAACCAGTAATTTCATTTAAATTGAATAAAACAAAAATGAGGTTTTCATACTAGGGTGAGGTCATAAAAGCCTAATCTAATTCTGGAGTCACCTCCTCCTCTTGATCATCTAGTGCAACTACAAAATTGATATCCAATGCATTAAATTTAGAATCAACCATCAATTTGGCTAATCCTTGTTCTTGAATAAGCTTGGTGGGATTGATTTCTATGTCATACTCAAGAATTATGGCAATCCATTTGCCTCTTTTACCATTTGGTCCATTTTGGGTTAAAATATCCTTAGCCACAACATTGGGTACATAAACGATTATGTGAGAATGGGGAATATACACCCTGAAATATTTGATTGCTTTTAATAATGCGAAGACCTATTTTTCCATTATATTATACTTTAATGCAACATCCCTTAAAGCCTTGCTGAAGAAAGCAATGGGTTGTTCAAATCCATCATTGTTTTACGTAAAATAACAACTGCAACAGTGTGTTTAGATGAAAATGAAAAGATTATAAAATCCTTGGTGAAATCTGGACTGATTAGGACTGGTGCTTTTGTTAATGCTTGTTTAACTTGATCAAATGATTTCCTTGCCTCAATGTTCCATCTTATTTCTGAATCTCTTTTCAACATATTTGTATGTTTCTGAGGAGTTCTGTAAGGTTGGGGATGAATCTCCTTAGGAGGTTTATCCTGCCAATAAATGATTGACGTTCCTTAATGTTTCTAGGATGGTTGATTTTCAAAATGGCTTCAATCCTTTTGGGATCAATTTTAATACCTTCCTTAGAGATTATATGACCGATAAGTTTTCCCTCTTCAAGGCCAGAAAGTGATTTCTTAGGATTTAATGAAATTCCAAACCTTTTGCATTTTCAAATACTCTCCTCAGATGTAACAAATGTTCTTCATCAGTTTTATAATAAATAGTAATGTCATCTAGATAGATTGCAATAAACCTCCCAATTTCATCAGTAAAGGCAATATCCATTGCTTTTTGAAATGTGGCTCCAACATTCATTAACCCAAAAGGCATATTCACATACATGAAGGTACCCCATGGAGTAGTAAAAGATGTTTTGTCTTGATCATCAGGGTGAAATAAAACCTGATTGTAGCCTGAGAAACCATCTAATAAGGAAATTCTAGAAGATCCAACTACCTTCTGTAAGATATGATCCATTTTTGGTAAAGGGTAGTTGTCATTTAGGGAAGCTTTATTAAGGTTTCTAAAATCTATGCATAATCTGATTTCACTTGTTTTCTTCCTAGTTAGTACTATGTTGGTAACCCATTTAAAATGCCTAAGAGGGACTATGATTTTAGAATCATACATTCTTTTATTTTCTTTCTCAATTAGAGGCATAAGTACTTGATTTATTCTTCGAAGTTTTTGTTTAAATGGTTTCTGATCCTCTTTGATTAGAATTTTATGTTGTATAATCTCTATATCATAAGTTTTTAGATCTTCATAGCTCCAAGAAAAAACATCACTGAATTCCTTGAATAAAGCAATGTATTTTTGTTTTTTCAGTAGTTGGCAGTGATTTGGATAGTTTTATGATTTCACTACCTATGTTGCACTCTTCTACTACTGCCCCTGTGGGCTCAATCTTAGGCTTCTTAGCTACATTAGTGAAATCAAATAATTCTTCCAGTGGAACTAAACCTCTAGGTAAAACATTATCCTTTAACTGAAGTGTTTCAAACTCTTCTTTCTATGGATCTATCTCAAGCAATTCTAATTTATTTACAACTTTATTTATGTGTATATTTACATCTGAGTTGTCTAACTTCCTTTCTACATTAGAATGTACAACTATTTGATTTTCTAATTCAGACTCTAAGTCTATACTATCATCTCCATATTCATCCTTAGACCACAAAAATATTTCAATTTGTTTATCATTGCCAAACACGTGCCAATACTTCATATTATCTGGTACAACTGGTCGATGTTTCACTTCCACTGTATATTGTTGATTAGGGCAAGGCATTTTACAAGAGCTGGCTGAAAAATCCAGACTATTAGCCAGGATATTTTGATTTCTAGGAATTGCAGAAAGGTCATATTCCACAAAACTCTCTAGAAAATTAAGAATACCATTTCTGTATGCTCTCAATCTAGGGTGTTTGGCTGAATACTCTCCTTTTATTTGTTTTATGATTAAATTAGAATCCCCTTGAATGGATATTCTCTTGGCACCCAATATTTTCAAAAATTTCAATCCAAATATAAGGGCTTCATAGTAGGCTATGTTGTTTGTACATTGAAAGTTAAGCTTCTATGAATGACCTTCAACATGATTGTTTGTTGTGTTTGCAACCCACACTCCTGCTCCAAAATCATGTTTGCTAGAAGAGCCTTCAAAGCTCAAGTTCCAAAGAGGTTGATGCAGAGTGTTTTGTTCTATTGCTTGTGTTTGGTTTGGATCTATTTTAGAAACATCAGTTTATGCTTTGGTAGCTTGAGTTTTGATGTCTCCATCATTACAAAGAATGAAAGAGTCTAAATCTGAGTGGACAGAGTAGAGAAGATAGTTGTGAGGCTTCTCTTGACTACTCATCATGAATTTCATAAAAGTTTCCCTATATAATCTTCTTTGTTGATAAAAAACTAGTATGGTGGCAAAGGTCATATCCATTTGTAGGGTCACTTGTAACTTTTCTCCCCATAAGCATGACAACAACATGCCATACTTAGGGGGTATATTTGCAACCACTATGTCCATTACCAGAATTTTGGCCGGGATTTGAGCCAAAGTAAAACAGAGGTCTTTGATGAGACCTAGACATCTCACTTTGTTGGAATCAAAGGAATATAAATATCTATAAGGTCTAGTAATATCAAGTCCTAGTTTTTCCATAACAGCTTTAGACATTAAATTTTGGGAAGCACCTGAATCTAACATAGCATTATGGAGAATCTTATGATGAATATTTAGGATAACATAGAATGAAGGAACACCCCCTTCCTATGGTTTTCCCTCAGCTTCTCGACCAAATAAGAGTTCAGGATGGTCATCATTCAAATTAACAGAATCTATGTTTTCCCCTGTGTTTATAGCTTTCATAACTTAAGGTCTTTACATACTCTTGTTCAATAAATCTATTAGAGGAGTGAGAATTTTTAGTTTTTCTAATTAATTCTCAATGTTGAACAATATTTGAATCTTAATCAGGTTGAGAAAATCAGATTGATCAATAATTTCTTTTGATATAGGTTCTTTTCATTGACTTGTGGTTGGGATATCAGTTTGAGTAGTTTTGGAAACACTATCAACTATCTTTTTGGCAGGAGTTTCTACTTTGTTTTTGCCATAATTATCAATAGTTTACTTAAGCGAATTGTCTGTGGTTTTCTAGAATCAGTGTCAAAGGATTTCTTAGCATGATTCTCAGAGTTTTTACTGTTGGGAGTGTCTGAAGTCTTTTTGATCTGAAGGTTATACTGCCTATGGACTTCCATAATGGCATTCTCAAAACCTTGTTTATATTCATCTGATTCCTCAGAGTCAAGTTTGGTTTGAGTTAGGAGGAAACGTTCTTGCTCCTCTTGAGTGAGAAAAACAGTTTCATCATCATTTATTCCCATCAGATATATTTTTCTGTCATATAATTATTCAATAATATTACCCTCATCATTAGTATAGTTTTCTTGAAAAGGATGCCGGACTTGCTGGTCTGGACCATTTTGTTCTTGTTGTTTGATTTGGGGAATATTTCTTTTGAAGTTTTGGTTCCTATTTTGAGGAGTTGTTTGATTTTCTCTCATTTGAGCTTGATCATTTATGTTTACTCTTTGCATCATATTTTTCACTACCCTCACTAGGTTATCAATTTTTTGATTAGAAGAAGTGGAAGGCTCTTCTTTAATGGTAACCCTGCATTTAGATTTTAGTTTGACCTGCTTGGTTGAGATGTTAGCTTCAAATTTTATAACATTGTCTTGCATTTCTTATAAAGTTGTCGGGTCTCTCTCTCTAAGTTGACACTCCATGTCTACATCAAAACCATCAAGAAAATCAATTAAAGCTAGACCAGTGGAGGGTTTGATGTCTGTAGGAATTGCATTGTAAACAATGTTAAACCATTCACAATATTCCTCCATAGTTTCATTGGGCTTTATTTTAAGTCTTTTATATTCATTCAAGATTTTAAGTGGTTTTTTCTTGATTTCCCATCTAGCTAAGAAATTTTGATGGAATGCGTCAAGGTTGGCAATACTTCCTACAGGTAAACTCCTAAACCATTTTTTGACATCACCTCCTAAACTTTGAGCAAACAATCTCATCTTTACGTCTACCTCATCTACTTCTTGAAGATAAAAAACATAATTCATTCTATCTATGTGTTTCTAAGTAGTATGAGAACTAGTCTTATCAACCGTTAGAATTTTGGATTGATAATTTGCAGGCATAGCATTTAGCTAGCCTGGTAACACCAAAGGTGTATACCTAGCTGCCATAGCTAGTGTGAGAATTTGATTGGAAGATGGACCCGTGGAAGGTGTAGTTGTAGTAACTATAGGGATAGTATGAACAACAGTCTGAGTTATTATAGGTGAAAAAGTAGAGACTATAGAATGAGTAGGACTAGGGGGTTGTAGATTGACAAACTAGGAAGACTGGGTGGACAAAGAAGCTGCTGCAATTGTTAAAGCTGAAAATTCAACATATTGTTGAATATAAGCTTCTTTAATGGCTTGGTCCAAAACCGATACTAGACCCTGTAATTTATCAAATTGTTGTAGGTATTCTAGATCATGATCTAATTTAGGAGGCTGATTTTGGGGTATATATTGTTGCAGTAAATATTCATCAATGACGGTCTTATCTACAAAAATCTCAGATTTTGTCCTAAAAAAGGTATGCTAGAAAGGAAAATCAAACTCCATGTCTTGAATAGTTTCAAGTTTCTCAGGAAGAGAGTTAGACCTTGATAAAGGAATGTTCTCAAGAAGAGAGTTGAACCTAGACAAAGGACTATTACTACCCTGGCTCTCTGTAAGACTTATCTTTCTCACTAATTTCTCTGGATTATCTAAAAATTCAGCAGGGTCGGGATCTGGGTGAGCTCTAGTGAAAATTATTTTAGGAGCGAGATCTATTGAAAACTCATCACACAACTAATAAAATTAGAATTAATAACACACTCAAATATATACAAAGATTACAACCTCATATCATGTATTTCATTGTGATATAAGAGTTTTTTATTTATTGAAATAATGATTGACTACCAAGGAATAATTATTTTCAATTTAAAGATTATTCTTCCCCAGCATGGTCGCCACTATGTTGTCATTCTGTATTTTTTAGGTTGAGGGAGTAAACACATAGGACAACATCAAAACTGCTTTGGAAGCTAGGGGGGCAGCCCTGTTAGCTTCATAGAGGGATCTCTTTGTAAAATTTAGCTATGTTTGATGCGAATTTTAGGCTAGTTATTACTGTACTGATTTTTTTTGATTGGATTGCTTGGTTGATTGAATTTTTATAATTCCATTGGGCTATGGAGTCTAAATATTAATTGGATTTGCATCAAACTTTGAAGGAGTTTCACATGGCAAGCTAGCTTGCACTAGTTGGATCTTTCAGAATTTCAAATAAGTTATGAAACAAAAGAAATGTAAGATTCAGTAGAAACTAAGGAACAATGAAGGATTCCTTAAATTGACTTTAGAAGAAAAATATAAATTACTAACAACCAGAATAGGGTGTTATGTATAACATATCCTATTCATCACAATTTCTATTATGTAATCAAGCTTTTCAGAAATGACAAAGAAAGGAGACAATGATTAAACACATAAAATGAAGAAAAACATCACCATTTCGTACACCACATAATCCTGTGATGAATTTCCTTGTATTATTAATGCTTCCATCAACTTGGAAATTACAATTGGGCAGAGGAAATTATTTTCAACAATCAACCCGTAATACTTCAAACAGTGAAGTATTTATAAAAATAATTACAAAATAATTACAAAATCATTGTCTCAACCGACAGTGTATTATTAGCATTATCCTAAATAATAAAATTGATATTTTGTAGAATGATAGGCAAGTTGGATGGTTGCATGAAGAGGTGGCTCTGTTTTGCTGGATTTGGTTGTTGAATCAGCCTAAAGTTGTGCTGCGCTAGTTGATAATTCTTACTGCATCCAAGTTACTTTTTAATCTAGTAAATCACATAGTTCCTCCCACATTTTTTCATCTGGAATTGTTAATTTATTTACCCTTCGGTAAATCTCATCAACCTCAGTATACTTTGCAAATGTTGGCTTTACTGTGAAGACATGTTTCACCTCATTCTAGATAAAGAAATCATTTCCCATTGTCTCTAAGAATGCTCTAGCTATCATGCTGCCTTTTATACGCTAAATTTGATACTGCTTCTGGCCACCTCCTTCATCTTTAGAACATAATCTTCTTGAGTAATCAATTTATCACTAATCACATATATGCTGTGAAATCCTTTTTGAATTAATGCTTCAATATTGTTGAAAAACCTGTTCACTCCTACCTCTAGTGTTTCACATCTCTCCTCCAATTGATCAATGAGATTTCTTTTAGTAAAAACCTTCTTGAATTCCAAGATGGTGGCAATATTGTCATTAATTCCTAACTCTTCAAGTTCATATTTATTCTTTGAATTCAAGAATTTGATGATATTGGAGGCTTCTGCAGGCATGTCTCCTAGCTTTTCTGTTACTTGAACAATGGTTTCAGTGGCCTATTAGTTCTTTTTGTTCAAAAATGATTTGGATACATGGAAAAATATCATTCATGGAGTCTAGAATACCCATCCAAAAGGTTTCCCTGGCTTGGGCCAAGGTTTGACCAATTGATGTATCCTTCTCCACCTTATGTAACCTCTCTAGTAGCCTTTGTGACTTCTGCACTTCAACTAGACGAGAAGCTTCAATTCTGGCTTTCTGTTCTTGCAAAGCTTTGAGCTGCCCATTCAACTTATTAATTTCTTATGGCTGGATTATTTTCCAATGTTTTTGTCACTTGTTCAGCACTTGTATTTTGAGTTGAAGAAGTTGTTGTTGCTGTTCCTATAGTTCGGATTTGAGTGATGGGTATAGCATCCAAGGGGACTATTTCTACTCTTTGACTCTACTCTTTGACTATGTTCTTTCTCTTTGATCATTTTCTCCATTTCTGCCTCCATCTGTCTGATCTGAATATTCTACTCTATGATTAGCTTCATCATTTCAGCCTTTTGTGTCTCATTTTCTTCAATATATTTAGTCAAGGGATCCTTTGTGGCTGGCAGTTTTAGCTACTTTCTCAATGCTGCAATGTCAAGTTTTTTCTTCTTGATGATCTCCTCTGCAACATTTATATATTTAGGATCATGTCCTATCTTTACTATCAAATCTTCCAAATATTTGATCCTATTTTTCTTTGCTAAAGAAGGTACCTTTTCCATTTTTAACTGGGACTGAATGTTTGCATATGAAACCTATAGCTTAGACAATGACATGGCAGTATTAGTAAAGGTAGAGGAAATCATCTCACCAGTCTGTTTATGCATCTCCATTTGATCAATGGGATGGATATCTTTAGTGATGAATTCAAATGATGTGCTCTTGTAATTTGCTGGTGTCTTTGGATGTGGAATTTGGGCCTCAAGGAAGGCCATCTGCATCTTTCCTTATTCTGTATCAAAAACTGATAGTAGTTTGCTCTGTGAGCTGGAAGTGTGCTTCCAAAACTGATTGTAGGTGTTGTTCTTAAGAATTTAATTCTTAAGTTTAATCTCTCAATACTTGTCAAAACCAATTTTTTCCTTTTCTCCTTGGACATCTTGCGAAGATAACTCTATTTATTTTTGACCATATGAAATTGAAGGTCCAGTAGGATATCTAACAAACTTGCTGCTTTCAAGTGGCGATTCTCCAATTATGATGGCATCTTGGTCTTCTATCTCATTTTTTGCATTTGTCTTAGGAGTCATATTTTCTCTTTTCGTGTAACTGATTCTGTAATCCTTGGCCTCACTACCTATTGTTGATGACGATCCCTCCTATCTGTGCCTTTTACTTGTCCTATCTTGAGGAGTGGGAGTCTGTAAATTTGATGTAGAAAATAATTGTTCTTCATCTTCTTGTAATGTATTCTCTACCCATTCTGACTGGTTCACATATTTCTCTATCTCAGGCCTTGAGGTATGGATATATGGAGTAATTTTGTTTTCTACTCTTAGCTTAGAAATGATACCCCAAGGATCATAAGACCATGTGAAACTCAGGCTGAATTTCATCTCTTTAATAATTTTATCTTCTTCTTCTCTCGCTAACTTGGTGTTGCATATGAAAGGGCCTAGATGTATCTTTATCCAAAATTGGGACTTCCTCTTTAGCACCACAAAGTGAATATCATCTTAATTTAACATTTGTATGATGTATTCCAGGGAAAAATCGTCATGGAGAGGTATTTTGGGAGCTTGTATGGTGCTGACTCGCATCCATAAACTCTAATTTTTGTGTAATTCTAGTATAAATACCAGTCTCCAGTCCTTGCCTGATCTTTCAAATGTAGAATCCTTTTGATGTTTTCACTGATTATGGGTTGTGCTAAGCTATTTAGGATATTCATAGCTGGGTGAAAAAACCCTTAAATGAACTGTTTGTAGGATAATTCTTGCTTCTCTTTCATCACTAAAGAAGTCCAAAGTATCATAGGCTGCTAGTTTCCCTCTTCATCTAGCTTCTGCATGGAAAAACTGAACATGTTTGCTTGATAATATAGAAACATATAAATTAAAATTAAAGTGTAATTAAACACTTGTTTTGTTGGAAATTTAAGAAACCGCTCATGGATGTTATCAACCAGGAATTGACTGAAATTAAACAAAATATATGGTTTGTCATCTGTGGAAGGATGGAAAGGAAGCCTAGAATGGGTTCATCTACCCACTGATCAGAATAATAACGTAGAATGTATGAAATTATGGTTCTAATGTGTTTAGATTGATTAGAGAAGACCAAGGAAGGGTATGGAGGTTTCTTCTTTGGTAATTGGGCATTTGATGGTAAGAATATCTCAAAAATATTGGCTCTTGTAGCAAAATCAAGGTTCTGATAGAGTTAGGTGAGGGCTTCTTAGGAAAATGGGGCACTGTTTTCCACAGGGGGAGCTAGCATCATTTAGTTTATAGATTGGGCAGTAACTGTAAAAGGGATCTCACCAGATGTCGTCATAATGGCTCTTTGGCTGGGAATATAACAGGTTTGGCATTTCCTGGTGAATTCAGGGTCATGGAAGGTTAAAGGGAAAATATAGTTAGGAATATTAGACTCCTAGAGTCTAATTTCATCTGTTTTGTTAGCATGTTTGACCTCCAGTCAACAATAAAGCTCCAAAAATTCATAGTCGCATTGTGTCTCACTGATCCTATAATCCCTATTAGCTAATGGAATATGATTTAAGTCTATGGATGGAGGGATTAATGGATTAACATGGTTCTCCTGGTTCTTACTCTTTGGAGGCATATTTAGATCAGTGGACAATTAATAGTGATGGAAGGAAAAGCTTACCGGGAATGAATTTGAGGTTATGAGCGGTTAGGGGGGGGGGGGAACCAAACGATGACAATTTGATTTGATTCAATAATCTTTTGAACCTGGTCGCTTTGCTTATAAACCTTGGAATTAAGGAGAATAAGACAGTGAATGGGACAAATAAGATAATTCAAGGTTTTTTAAGGAAGGATGTCAAGTTCCATTGGAGGTTGGCACGAGACCGTTGAAGTCGAACAGTTACCTGGGAAGGAGAATTGAATGCAAAATGGTAATTTTGCCGGGAAAACATTTAATTGAGTAACAACTAGGAAACGTGGCAGAATAGGAGTGGAGGAGGTGTCGGGTGGGGACTTGGTGAAGAGATAAGGGGAAGACTATTTTTAGAGGGGGTAGGAGGCGGTAAGTGGTATCAACTGCGAGGGTGTGAAATGAGGGGAAGACACCACGTAAGGATGGGGCCTGGTAAAGAATACCGCCCTTTTGGACCCCCCCGGTGGTAAAGGTAGGAAGGAGAGTGGGGGATAAAAATAAACGACTATCATCGATCGTGTAGAGTGGGGAATCCTGATGCTTTGACCACAACCTCCTTTAACCATAAATGACGAAACAACTTTTTTGTCCATATGCGCCTTTGATTTTTTGCTTTTGGAACTTAGGATAATATTTAGGATAAAAAACATGTCAAAAAATACTTTATCCTCATCGTGCCTTTCTTTTACATTATCACTGAGACTTGGAGTAAAGGGCACATACACACATTTGTCAAAACCAAACTATTTCTACCTACCCCCTTTCTAGGCTAACATTTTTTATTTTTGTAAAGGGGTGCATTTAGACTAGCAAACACATATTATTTTCTTTCATGAAAAATGAAAAAATACTTAAATCATATCACTTATTTCTCCTATTGATTCAGATTAAATAATTGAATCAATGCCATTTTCTACCTAACTAGTGATTTACCAAGATTAAACTGTTTGGCAAATCTTTATTCTCTAGTCTAAGTTACAGAAAT
The DNA here is from genome assembly GCA_000404065.3 of Pinus taeda. Classification (NCBI taxonomy): domain Eukaryota; kingdom Viridiplantae; phylum Streptophyta; class Pinopsida; order Pinales; family Pinaceae; genus Pinus; species Pinus taeda. The sequence continues at coordinate 98,913 of APFE030439002.1, forward strand.
TCAAACATGTTTAACCATGATTATAATGTATGATGAAACAAATAACTAGTCATTGTGGAATTTTTAAACAAGTTGTGCACAACCTTTATTTATCAATCATGAAGAGAACTATCTATTAGTAGTGGCATTTAGATTTGCGACACTTTCAATATTATTTTCTTATTTTTTCTTTCTTTGATGGGGTTCTATCTTTTATTATTTTTTTCAATGTTTTTTGTTTTCCTTTTTTTTTGTTTATACCCTCTTTTCATTTTTATTCTATTTACTTTTGGAAATCATTTGCAGATTGACAATTATTTACAATATGATATTTCTAAGATAAAATACTCAATCACCTTGAGATCCTATAAATTATAAGGCCCTAACACGTGCATATATGGAAGATAGTTTCCGTATATGTACAACTTCTGTATATGCACATATATATAGAACACATTTTACGTATATGCACAACTTCCGTATATACGAAAGATGAGTTCCATATATATGTACATATACAAAAGTTGCACATATACGGAAGTCATCTTCCGTATATGCACACTTCCATATATATGCTATCACTCCCACATATATGTGCATATATAGAAGCAGTGCATATAAAAAAGATGACTTTTGTATATGCGAAGCTTCTGTATATACATGCATATATGGAAGCGTGCACATATAAAATATGGCTTCCATATATGCGTAAGTTCTATATATACACACCTTCTTTATATGCACATAGATATGGCAGTGTGCATATACGGTAATCACACATATGCAAAAATGCAAGTGTATTTACGAAAGTCGACTTCTATATATGTACTTGCATATCTATATGCATATAGAGAGGTCCACATATGGAATATGGTTTCTATATAGATATTTAAGCCATCTTTTGTATATGCACACTTCCATATATATATAATATATATATATATATACAAAATCGCCATTTACAGAAGAGTGATTTCCATATATGTGCAACTTTTGTATATGTACATATATATGGAACTCATTTGTCGTATATAAAAAAGTTGTGCATATACGTAAGATGGGTTCCATATATATGTGCATATACAAAAGTTGCATATATATGAAAGTCATATTCTGTATATGCACGTTTTCATATATATGTATATATATAAAAGCTGCATACAAAAGTCATTGCTTCCATATATATGTGCATATACAAAAGCAGAACATATACGAAGATCATTTTCTGTATATGCATGTATATATGGAAGCATGCATATGCGGAAGATAGTTTCTGTATATGCGTAACATCTATATATGCACAACTTTTATATATGCACATATATATGGAAAAATGCATATACAAAAATCATACATATGTAAGTGTATTTATGAAAGTCGACTTCTATATCTAAACACATATACAAAGGTCCACACATGTATATGTAAATATATATGGAAGAGTGCATATACAGAAGATGACTTTCGTATATGTGCAATGATTGTATATGCACATATATATCGAACTCATCTTCCATGTATGCATAAAAGTTGCACATATACAAAATATGAGTTTCATATATTATGTGTGTACAAAAGCTGCACATATATAGAAGCCATATTCCGTATATGCTTGCTTCCATTTATATGTGTACATGTACAAAAGAGAAGCAATTTTAGAACATACTCTAGGCCCAAATAAATATATAGTGTCTTGTAAAACTAAACTTCAATCTAATTTCTTCCTCTAATATTTCTATTTCATTTTCTAAATCCTACATACACATAGAGAAATAATTTCTCCTCACATAATGTTTTTATTCTAAGTCCTACATACAAATAAGGAAAGAATTTCTCCTCTTGGAATGATTTTATTTCATTATTACAAATATAGGAAAAGACACATGGATGTTATTGACATTCATTTTAGATTTCCTCAAAGAGTTGAGGTAATAATATATTGATTTATTTTATAAATTATAACCATGATTTTATTTTTGTTTTTAATTAATAAGAAGTTAAATTTATTTGTATTATTTTCAATATAAAGTTTTATATATATATGATTATTTAGTTTAGTCAATTTTTGATAATAAGATAAGATAAGAATAAAATAAAATTATTTTAATAGTGAGATGATTAAATAAGTTAAGAAAAAGTGATCAAAATAAGTTGTTTGGTAAAATTGAAAAATAACATCAATTAAGTATATGATATTTAAGTATTGTGTTTATATTAATATATATATATATAATAATAAATATAATATATAATATATATAGGTAACAACCCACGGGGTGATCTATCAAAAGTGCCTTAACAGTGCACCCATTCACCATCCATCCAAAACCACGTAAGCTATATTCATGTAATGTAATAAAGTATGTTTATATTTATTATGAATTTTGAGACAATTTTTTTCTATAATTAAAATTTTAAGAAAATATTTTTTATAAAAAAATATTTTAAAGATTTATTCTACTAATAATTAATTGAATCCCTGTTATTTTCTCATAATTTTAATAAATTATTGTATTAATTAATATAAAATTATTTAAATTATTTTAAATATATGGTTTTTTAATGATAAAAGCCATAATATTAAAAATTTTGTTTATATTTAACCTAATAATTATATTTAATATCTATATGAAAAGTAAATTGTAGAATGTTTAAAATAGATCCACAAAGAAAATGATGTGACATGTACATGTGAGGAGTTACCTTCAATTGCAAAGCATTAAGAAGGGATAGCTTCCACATATGCAAAGGAACATGCATATGTTTTCATTCATGTTTTTGTGTTTAGTAAAATTTGGACTCATCTATAATGCACATGTGTATGTTTTCATTCATGTTTTTGTGTTTAGTAAAATTTGGAAGCATTTATAATGTTTATCTTGTGGAAGATTTTAGTTTGATATTGTGTTATTATAGTTTGGCAATTTAGTTATGGGTCAAATTTTATAATTTTTATACAAATTTACTTAAATTTAATTACTGTAAAATGTTGTCTACCTTAGTCTTGATCACCAAATTAAAGAGGCTGAGACACTCCCTTTGATTATTCTATATATTATATTTACTAGTGATTCATTTCATAGATTAGAGTATTGTCATTAAGATATACATATTGTAGAGATATAAGAAAAGATCTCTTCTTTTATAAGTAGAATAGTAAATCCAATATTTTTTTAAAAACCCATTCTCTTATGTTATTTTCGAATTTGGTACATAAATTTTCCCTCTTATTTATGACATCTTCTACTTATCTAGGTATCACATATATTGACACTAGTAATTCAATTAGTGTGAGAATAATTTCATCATTCAAATTACTAGTAACTCTTCTGATTTCCAACCTTAACCATACAAAAACAATAAAGAAAATAAACATTTTACTTTTCTATTTCTTTTATATGAATTTGGAAAGATATAAAAATATATAAAATATATATATATATATATAATTATATATAAAACAACTTTATTTCTCATTTTTAGTCACATTAAATCAATTTAATTACTTTTAATCAATAAACTTGTTACTTAATAAAAAATCACTTTGTTCCTTTTTTGACTACCCTCTCTATATTGTTAAACAAAATTATATGACCTCTTCTTTCTATTACCCTAGAATCTTATAGTTCACTTTAGAATCCAAATATATTATTAACTTTTTAGTTAAGTTAATGAATGAAAATTCTATGCTACATATTATAATTATTAAGAGAATATATGACTAATATTAAATTGAGTTAAATTTCTATCACAGCTTCATTCACATTTATTATAATTATTAAGAGAATATATGACTAATATTAGATTGAGTTAAATTTCTATCTCAACTTCATTCACATTTATAACTTGTTAATTTATTTTTATCTCTTATTTTAAATCTTAACTCAGTAACATAATAATGATCTACAATGACATGAAAATCCTTCAAAACATTCTTTGAACATATTGTTATCCTCATTCAAATGAAATGGAATGGAATTGAACGATGATAATTACATACCCCTCCTCTTCCATAACTCTTTATATAAAACTTATATAAATATGATGGAGAAACAAATATCTTTAACCTTAATATGACTCAGATTTATTTGAATCAAGTCAAATTCTTAAAAATAAAATAAAATAAAATAAACTTGTTGCATTGATTTAGAATGGAATGAAATTTTAAATCGATAAATATCTAATTATTACCATTTTTTAAGATAAAACAAAGTGAGCTTAATACTAGCTCGAGGCCTGAAAAGCTAGATCGAGAAGCTGAGGAAAAGAGGTCGAAAATTGATGGGTTATGCGGCTCTGATTTGGTTGCCCTTTATGGCCTGCAAAGGAAGGATATGCTCAATTTTCCGGAAAGAAGCTTAAGTGAAAAGGAAAAGACCTGCACACGCGGAATCAGAAGGGTCGAAAGGAGGCCCAGTAGATTCAGTTGGACCGCTGGCCCTGATAATCTGTGCATGTACATTGTCACTTGGAATATGAATGCGGAGGTACGAAGATTAATCTTTTGGAATATGAATGAGAAGGTACAAAGATTAATCTTTTTTCCCAGACACCCATATCCCTTTAATCTGAACAATATTTTGCACAAATCCGCGCTTAGATTTAGGATTAATAGAAGATTTATTAACCGGTCGGGGGGCGCTATTGTTAGAACTAGTACCATTAAGGGAGATCCATTAAAGATCCATTAAGATCATAAAGATGTGGGATATAATCCATATAAAGAGATATAATTATGGCTAATCAGGGCAAATTTTAAAATTTCTGTGAAACTAATAGCTTTATTTAAAAAACTGCAACGTGTTTGCTGATCGATCTTACTGTAACAATCACAGCTTGCATGTCATGAGCTCCATGAGCTTCTCGGTGGAAAAGGAGAAAGCTTTGACTTTTATTTATGTCATAGGACTTCTAGAACTTCTCAACTTGGATGCCAGTTCTTTGATTTTGGATGGCATTGGAACGAAATTACAAGTTGATATTAACGAAACTTTAAGAAATCTGCTTACATTAAAAAGATTTCTTTGAATCACTTTCTCTTGAGAAATCTTGGAGGAGTCGTTAGGCGACAGAAGGGAGACCATTCTTAAGGGCAAGCAGGTGCATCATTCAATGAAGGGCAGACCATTCTCAATCTACAATGAAGTTTTTTTTATATGGCAAGCAGGTGCATCATTCAACTAACGTGTATCGAATTTTATATATTCAAAAGCACACCTTGAATCAAAATTAAGCCTAATGCAACGACCCTCGCACAGTGAAATGGCTTTTTTAACAAGTGTACAGTTTACATAGGTTAACATGCAAGTTTTCAAGGGTAACATACAAGTTTACAGTGAAATCGGCGTTTTAACAAATTCTACAGTTTACAATCAAAGCAGAACCGACGAGAGCCGAGCCTTTGGAAAGTACTTCGGATGTTTTAACAAATTCTACAGTTCACAATCAAAGCAGCACCGACGAGAGCCGAGCCTTTGGGAAGTACTTCAGATGGTGGAGTCTAATTCAGAGCTGCTGGACCATGGTATGTGGATGAGTTAATTTGATTGGTGAAGAGCTTAATGCTACTATCCGTTCCGTAGTCCAACTGGCAGCTGCTGTCTAGCTCCAAGTCCTTGTCAGATACGTCAGAAAGGTAGAGACTCCGGAAAAGCCAGGGTTGTCATATCCGTCAGAAAGGTAGAGACTCCGGAAAAGCCATGGTTGTCATATCCGTCAGAAAGGTAGAGATTACAGAAAAGCCATGGTGTTCACGGAGAAACATGGCGCTGCATCCATGAGATGGATGACCATAGCTTTGCACTAAGCTAATGATTAGCTTACTGCATGAATCTTAAGAATTGACATTTTATATAATGAAGCTTTTAAAAAGCTCACTTAACCAACTTGGCCAGGGGTTTGACGAAGAAATCTAATCAAATTCCGTTAAGTTGAGTTTTTCCCTAGATTTTTGAGGGTAAATTTGGTGTATTATATTTGAATGTGCTTAATGTATGAGTCGCCGGCTAATTTTAAGTTTTCCTCAATAAATCATTTACTCCATAATTTTTATGTTTCTCCAATTAAAATTTCTTCATATGGTATTAGAGGCGAAGGTGGATGTGTTGTTGCCAAGAGTTACTTCCCCCGGTGGACGGCAGGATGTGACCATCGCAAATAAGGGCGATGAGATTTTGCATGGCAGTGGTCTAGAGGGAATCCTAAATTGATTGACCGTGGAGAAAATAGTGACCCTGGAGACCCTGCGTTCGATTGGCTTGAAATCGGTGGTTTTAGTGGTTATCTTGCCTAGTAGATCTGCGATACATCGATAATATTCAAACCTGAGGCTACGAGGCGACGCTAGTGTTTTGTTGCAGAGAGGATCTTTAGAATTGCTATGAGATATGGGATTTGCCATGACCATGATAATCCTGGACGAGTGGCTCTTAAGTGGCACAATAGAGGCCATGCAAAAAACGAAATTGCAGAGTTATAAAGGGAAACAGAGGCAAGTGCAGCGGTTGCAGAGCTATAACGGGAAACAGAGGCAAGTGCAGCGAAAAGAACGTCGGTGGAGATCACCAAGCCAGAGGGCCTCTCGAAGCTAAATTACCAAAGGGCACGATAGTGCTTCAGAACTACGAGTTAGCAAGGGTTGATATTCCTGGTTTCTGCTATCATCCCCGCCTCTTAATCGCAGGAAGCCTGTGGCATCTTCCACCATGCCTGTGCTTCTAGGCATGACGAGTGGTGGAGGGCGCAGAGGAGAGCGACTGGGGCACCATAATCCCAATGCCCCTTGTTGCTCTGGGCATCTTCCACCATGCCTGTGCTTCCAGGCATGACGAGTGGTGGAGGGGGCACAGGAGAGCGATGGGGCACCATAATCCCAATACCCGTTGTTGCTCTGGGCATCCACGGCCGATATGAAGTAACGGATGATGAAACACCAGCGGACTGCGCATCTTTTTTTTCTAAGGTGTTGATGAG